>NW_025909506.1:7379-35006 GCF_018835915.1 Vigna umbellata
GATTTATCCGTATATAACTTATATACGGAAATATCCGTATATAATTTCCGTATATAAGTTATATACGGATTTATCCGTATATAAATTTAGCTACGATGGTATTATATACGGATTTCTGCCCGTATGTAATCCGTATATAAAGACGTATTATATACGGATTTTGGGCTTTATATACGGATTTTTGCTGTATGTAATACACTTTTTTCTTGTAGTGACTTCGGAACTTACTTACATAACTTTAAAACCACATACTTTCACTTGGAATCTCAATACCTAACTTTGATAATCATATACAATCATATATAATCATACCTCATTTGCAAGTAGACCAAAGTATAACTACAATCAATCACTAACAAAGAAGGAGAGAGTAAAACTAACCTGGACCTGTCGTTGAGCGACCACTCTCGTTGAGCGACCACAGGGTTCTCTCGCTCAACGACCTAGCTCGCTGTGCTGATACATAGACAGTGTTCCCAGACTCCAAACCTCTCGCTCAACGACCTAGCTCGTTGTGCGAATAAAAATTACATTGATATCAGACCCCAACCTCTCGCTCAACGACCCTGCTCGCTAGGCGAGACCAAAGACAATGGTTCAAACCCTTAACCCTCTCGCTCAGCGACCCAACTCGCTAGATGAGACCAGAAACAATAAACTGCATAATTATACAACTTGCACCAAAACGACCAATTTGAAATATTTTTCCCAACTTCTAATCCTCCCAGATCGTTTTATATACTCAATTAAGCTTGAACAACTGTGTCTAAACCATCCTAACCTCATTTTAAAGTGTTTACTTACCAATTTAAACTACAAAATCTACCACTTATGGACCAAAATAGAATTCTACCACTTTTGGCACAATTTCAACTAAGTTAAGGACTCTAAGAAGTCCCAAATGACTAACCAAGACTATCACAATTGACCATTTGAGCACCTAACTCCCGAATCAAATTTTCACTAGCCCACTTCCTAAAAAACTAGCTCTAAACTAAGATAAACTATACCTACTCATCATCATACCTTCTTATCAAAGATTTCTACCATATTACATATTAAATAACAACCAAATCATCATACAATATACTTCACAATCACAATTCATTACCACACATTCAAAAACGCATAATTGATTACGCCACATCTACTTTTAAGACAAAAATTCATTCAACTAGTCCAAAATTCCTAAATTTTACTAACATACACAATTGATATCAAACAAAACAACATTCTAGCTTTCCTTACCTCAATATAGCTTGCACAATTATAAAATTCCCCGACCGTTGCTTACACCGCAAGGAAACTCTAGAAAAACCTACAAATCATAGATTTGTGATAGGAAACAAATCTTAGAACCTAAATGGAGCTAAGAATCAAGAAAGAGAGCCTCTCCTCACATGCAAAAACAGATTCTTTGTATGATCATAGATTTAGGGAACAACTAAGAAAAAGGAATGAAACTTACTTGCTCTAATCACCAAATTGGTCGGTTGGAAAGGTAGCCCTTGTCGTAAGGATCACCTAGACACCTATTGATAGTCGAACATATGATTTAGGAGTAAGAAATTGTAGAGAGAAGTGAGAGGAAACGAAGAGAACGATTTTTAGAGAGATAGACGGTATTTAAGATAATGAGACGAGTTTAGAAAATTCTATTTATATTATATGATTATTTAATAATAAAATACTCGATCTTATTATTTTAATACACCTATCAACTCTAATACTCTCTTTTTAGGTTCTTACATAGCACATCAATCACACACGAACGAAAGATAGAGTATCTGTGTCATTGAAGATTTTTAAAATGTAATCATCCATATCGAAGGTTAAAAAAATCATTCAATGTGCATCAAGAGAAGGATGATGCACCAAATCCACTTACAGGCCTTCAAATTCTTGAAAAAGTTAATAAAATACATCATGTATTTGGAAAAACATCCAAGAAGTCATCTGTAACGACCCCTTGGAAGAAGAATTCAGTATTCTTTGATCTTCTATATTTATCCAAGTTAGATGTTAGACATTGCATAGATGTGATGCATGTATAGAAGAATGTGTGTGATAGCTTGATTGATACACTACTCAACATTCAGGGAAACACAAAAGATGGAGTGAATGCTCATTTGGATTTGGTTGACATGAATATCTGAGAAGACTTGGCACCAAGAGAGGTTGGTAAACGTACTTATTTGCCCCTCACATGTTACACAATGTCTAGACAAGAGAAAATAAGCTTTTGCCTTTGTTTAAAGAGTGTGAAGGTACTACAAGGATAATCTTAAAATATTAAGAGTGCAGTGTTGATGCAAGGATTAAAGCTTGTTGGCATGAAGTCCCACGATTACCACGTCTTAATGCAACAATTGTTACTGGTGGCTATTCGTGAAATTTTTCCCAAAAATGTCAGGGAGACTATAACTCGATCATGTTCGTTTTTTTCGTCAATTTGTAGTAAAGTCATTGATCCTACAAAGTTAGATGAACTTCAAGACGAGATTTTTATCATCTTGTGTCAGCTAGAGATATTTTTCCCTCCATCTTTTTTTGACATCTTGGTACATTTACTTGTTCCTTTGGTTAGAGAAACCAAGTTGTGCGGACTAATATACTTAAGAGGGATGCATCATTTTGAGCGTTATATGAAGATTTTGAAAGGGTATGTAAAAAATCCATATCATTCTAAAGGTTCAATGATTGAAAGGTATATTGCTGAAGAAAGTATCGAGTTTGGTCCAAATTACAGGACTAAAACAAATCCAATAGGAATTCCTCGCACATCATGGTTGAATAAATGTTCTACAAGTAAAAGCATCTAAGGTGTGAATGTGGTGACGAAAGATCGTGAAGAATTGTTGCAAGCACATTTGTACATATTGAACAACACAGATGAGGTGATCCCTTTTTCGGAAGCACACAAAGTCATTGTGAAGGAAAAAAATCCAAGACAATCAGAGAAATGACAGTTGATGGAGCATAACAGAACATTCATGTTTTGGTTCAAATTCGAAGTTAACAAAGAGTCACACTCTTCTGAGACTTTGTTGTGGCTTGCAAATGGTTTAAAGTTTGATGTTGTATGTTGTATAGGTTATGAAATCAATAATTGCACATTCTATACGAATACTTTGGATAATAAAAGCACAATACAAAATAGTGGAATAAGTCTAGAAGTTGAGTCACTCCAATTTTCCACATCCAAAGATCAAAATTCTATACTTGGATCAATGAGATATTATGGTATAATATAAGAGATATGAGAGGTTGATTACACTATGTTTTATGTTCCATTATTAAATTAAGTGGTTTGATAATAAGAGTGGTGTGAAAATAGATGAATCAGGTATGACACTGGTTGATTTTCAAAAGATGGGTTATCGAGACGAAGCATTTATCATCGTACAGCAAGCATCTCAGGTTTTTTATGTCAAAGATCTTGTGTTTGATTATTGGTATGTCGCTCTTTAAGGTAAAAAATAGATTAAAGTTAACAAAGACAATCTGACTAATATTCATATTGTTGACAACCATTCATTTAAAACAACGATAAATTTGGATGATCACCCTCTAGTTGATGATGTACATACAATTCGGGAAGATTATAATGAGAGAATATACATATGACTAAACCATATCTTTATGTATACATTTCATATTTGTGTATAAATTTGTGATTTGTTAAATAATATGTTATTATATAAGTCTTTTATTAATATTTCATGTTTTTATTTATTTTGACAGATATGGTTGACCATCCACATTCAGGAGGGGATGAGGCTCCCCCATCTAGACCCACTAGAGGAGCCACCAAATTGAGACAATTGATAATCGAAAGAAATAGTGGTGAAAGGACGTTTATGGATGTTAATGTGATCACTAGTGTAGCATCTAGCACAAATGCATATGTATTCAGATCATACCTATGAGTACTGGCATGTGAAACAATATTTATTCTTACTCCATCTTTTGATCATGTGTCCAAAATTGATCAGAACATAATATGGAATGGTATATTGGTAAGTTAACTAATATCATTTGATTTACACTTTGTTTATATTGATAATTTTGTATTGATACAAATTTATTCTCTCTATTGTAGATGACATTTGAGATTCCAAATGTCGTCATGCTTAGAAATAAGTGTTTATCATCTATTGCTGAAAAATTTCGAGGTTTTAAGACTAAATTGACCTCTAGATATATTTTTGGAGCAAAGAAAAATGAGTCTTCATGTGCAAAATATAAGACCATTGATGAAGAGACTTGGCACCTCTTTGTAGAGAATCGTGCATCAGAGGCATGGCAGGTTAATATAGTGGATATTATTCAATTCCTCATTAAAATATTTATATCATATGAATTAATTCATTATGTGACAGGAAACAAGGACAAACACAAGGTATAAGTGCTAAAAGTAAAAACCCCCACTTATTATCTCATGGAGGGTATAGGAACCTTGAAGACAAAATCCTCAAGCAAAAGACAGAAGGTAGATCCCCACTTCCTGAGGGTGGTAGTCCACAGCCTCCTTCACCACCATCTCGGCATGAGAAGTGGAAGTTAACCCTTCGTATAATAATAATAGTTTAATTATACATATTACATTGAAAATTATAAAGAATAATAGTGTTTTGTTATGTTATAGGTCTCCTTGGTTGAATAGAGCTCCTAAGGTCAATTCACTCTAGAAGGTCGTCAGAATATTCTTACCACTGCAATTGGACAACCTGAGCATCTTGGCCGAGTGCGTGCTACTGGAACTTTAGAAGTAATTGAAAGAGTTATGCGCCAGATTTAGCAGTAGTTTGAGAGTTATGGGATGCGTCCGCAGCCAACTCCTGTAGCGAAACATGTTGTGCTTCTCACAAGTAAAATTAATAAACAATTTTGTTCAATAATTTATTATTTGTAGAAGCTAACATTTACTCTGGCAGGTAGAAGCGGTAAAGGAAAGTTGTTCAACGCCAGTCGTCCCAAGGGACGACATGGACGACCCTGGTCCATGTCTGCTATATGTTTTAGATGGTACCAAGACAATGCTGGTGGATCGTGGAAAAGTGTTTCAGGCAACAACTATTGTTCATGGTATGAAGCTATTAGAGGATGAGGTCAAGGTCTCAATAGACGATATGATCATACAGATGAGATTTTCACTGTAGCATAGGCATTACAATCTTTTATCGCTTGGCCTAAACACTTGGTTGGTTGTATTTCTGACCCCCTAGTATGGACTCCTACTTTAAACTTCTCAATTTTAATGTTTACATGTTATTGATGTCAAAACTTATCCTATTTTTCCATGTAACAACATGCGTATGAAGACGAAAAGATTCATTTATCTAAGGACTATCCTCTTGGTGCATTACAATACCTTTGTGACATCATTGCAGATAAGCCGATGATGGTTGAATATGATCCTAATGTATTTGGGAAAGGCTCTGACATCATTCTTATAGTTTTTTTATAATGATTTTCACTAAGTATTTATAACTATGATGATATATTGTAGTGTAATGGACAAAGTGGGTCATATAAGTGCGGATACTATGTAATGGATTGGATGACATACACTATTCATGCCTATATTACAAGGGGTTGGGAAACAATAATATTTGGATTTAATGAATTTTATTTTTCTTCATTGTTTGGAATTCATATACATTAATTAATAACATGTGTCTTGTGTAGAGATTCAAGTCTCCTACTCCAATTCCTGAGAAGCCACTTACTATCCTAAGGAAGGCACTTGCAAAACATCTAATTGATTATACAATAGTGCGTAGTTATTAGGATTTAAAATACGTTAGCATTTATTAGTTGCTTTGATTTACAGTTATTCGACTCTTTACATTATGCTTTAAACATTACGTGTTGTAAATATTGACTGTTGTGTTCAATATGGGTAATAAATATATTGTCATATGCTAGTCTGTTTTTGTGATGTTAGATATCGCAAAAACAAACGTCCTATTAAAAAAGAATCATAGAGTATAAGCCTCAGTTATAGCAAAAATCAAGCTAGAAAACAGTCCATGGCCTTGGTTGAACCACAACCGCTACCACAGGGTACACCAGATTTAAAAAAATTATAATAATTTAAGGGTTATGGCCTCAGTTCTTGCTTGAACCACATAGGATCGTGTTATTACCTCGGTTGAACCGAGGCCAAAACCCCCCCACCCCCTCAGATCGTTTATTCGAGGACAATACTCTTGGTGCATTACACAACCTTTGTGACATTATTGCAGATAAGTCGATGATGGTTGAATATGATTCTAGTGTATTTGGGAGAGACTCTGACATCATTCTTATAGTTGTTTTGTTCTAATGATTTTCACTAAGTATTTATAACTATGATGATATAATGTATTGGAGGACAAAGTGGTTGGGAGAGACTCTGACATCATTCTGACACTATTCTTGCCGATATTACAAGTGGTTGGGAAACGATAATATTTGGATTGAATGAATTTTGATTTTCTCCATTGTTTGGAATTCATATACACTAATTAATAACATGTGTCTTGTGCAGAGATTCAAGTCTTCTGTTCCAATTCTTGAGAAGCCACTTACTTTCCTAAGGAAGGCACTTGCAAAACATCTAATTAGATTATACAATATTGCATAGTTATTAGGATTTAAAATACATTAACACATATTAGTTCGTTGATTTATAGTTATTAGACTTTTTACATTATGGTTTAAACATTATGTGTTGTAAATATTGATTGTTGTGTTCAATTTGAGTTGTAAATATATTGTTTAATATGTAGTTCTGTTTTTGTGATGTTAGATATCACAAAAACAAACTTGCTATTAAAAAAAGAATCGTAGAGTATAGGCCTCAATTGTAGCAAAAACCAAGGTAGAAAATAGTCTATGGCCTTAGTTCAACCACAACCGTTGCTACAGGGTACACCAGATTTTAAAAAAATAAAATAATTTAAGTTCTATGGCCTCGGTTCTTGCTTGAATTGCTGCCATAGGCTCATGTTATTACCTCGGTTAAACTGAGGCCAAAAGTCATCCCCCGCTCCCCCCTCCCTGCGCCCCCACCCGTATATTTTTTTTTTCTAAGAAACCGAAGCAGAAACCCTTACTATATTACCTCGGTTGGAACCGAGGCCAAAAGTCCACCATCTTTTTACCTTACCAGTATATACCTTGGTTTGAAAATTGAGGCGTATTGTAAAAAGCAACCGCTGTCGTTTTCCTTCGCTGCGCTAGTGTTAGTGTCATCACCATCATAAAGGGGAAGGACGGTGCTTTAGGACCATCGAAAATCTTCTTATGTTGGCGAGTTTTGTGCTTGTGAGCCTCACTTGTCTTCGCGAATCGACTCCTAATATGTTTAACGAGGGTGTGTCTAAGATTAGGGAGATTGTTTTCCATTCTCCAAGGCAGTTAACTCCTATCAACTTTTGAAGGTCGACTTGTTACGTAGGGCCTCAATCTGATGCGAAACTACCTGTGTTGGACCTTATGTTGCTAGATGAACATCTATATCAATGCTGCTTATCACCATTAGGTGAAACTTATCTTATGGAAAAATTGTGTGTGATGATCATGAGAAGATGAGGTCGGGTTACCTTTTATTGGGACTCCATGTGGGCACCAATGTTCTTACTTGAAAAACTTAAAGACCTTATTGAATCACATTACTTAATATGCAATGTTCTTGAAAGAGTGAGGGGACTTATTAAATCACATTACTTAATATGCTTCTTGGGCTAGAAAAAAATATATTGTTTGGAAAATAAAAATGAGTATAATAAAACCGTTTGAAACAAAAGTAAATAATTATAGTTTCTTTCATATAATACCAATGCAAGTAAATAATTATAGTTTCTTTCATATAATACCAATGGCAATTACTTTCAGAATATATAAATATTTTGTAAATATTAAAATAATTAGCTTTTAAATTGATTGGTTTGAAAATTTACTAGAATAATTATATAAATAATAATCTTTAGATAATAAATGAATTTGTTTCGAAAAAAATAATGTAATTAACCTGTTTCACTATGATTATTTCACAATCTTTTATTTAATTGCTATTATTTTAATTTGCTACCAAAACCCATAATAATATTAAACAAATTTATATTAACATAACATAAACATTTTAATTATTTTAAGTGCATTTTATTTATAGATTTCTAGACATAATATCTTTAATATATTTTTATATAACTAGTAAATAATTTTAATTGTATTAGGTTAGATTGTTATCTTTATTTTTTATTGTGACAATATTAAAGTTGCCTTTTATTATTTACATTGACAATATTAATAGCGTAAACAAAATTCATAACTTATACCTCGAAAAAAAAATTTGAAACAAAACAAAACAAAATCAAATAAAAGTCGAATCCAACATGTGCACAAAAATTAAACAAAACCCATAACTGAAAAAAGGGCAAACGAGTACCTTGTTTGGAAGATTAGAATGAAGATATTACAAGAGTTGAAAATGAAAATAATTAATGACACTTTCTTTCATATAGTACCAATGGCAATTACTTTCAGAATATATAAAATTTTGTAAATATTAAAATAATTAATTTTTAAATAACTGTTAAAAGATTAAAATTGGAAAAACAAATGTGTACACTAAAAAGAATATTTTCGCTTTTGGTACACAATATTTTTTTTTATAGTTTTACTCTTTTAATAATTTCTTTCTAAATTTAAATAAAAATTTATTTCCAATTTTATATTTTTAATAATTATTTATAATATAAAATCCATTTACGGAATAAAAAATTATAACAATTATTTATAAGCTATAAAATAATTTTTATAAATTAAAAATTATATAATAATTTTTATTTTAATGATTAAAAATCATTTTTTAGTTTAATAGGAAAAATATTATTATTATTTTTACACGTGTTTGTACTTATTTTAATATTTTTATTATAAAAAAGAAAAATATAAATATGTGTTTACACTAATAATTTAATAAAATATTTACTATGGTTAAGAGAAAATAAATTCACATGAGCTGTCTAAATTTAAACAACTCTCAAACTCAATATTTATTTATTTTTTTTCTTTTTTTCTAATTCCTCTTCTTTTTACTAATGAGTCTAAACATAATACCGCGCCCTAAATTCTCTTAATATATGACAGTTTCAATTTCACTGGTTGAGTTAGTCTTGTGTGTTTGTGCGGCGGTGTCTTCTTCGGTTCTTATTTTCCCCCCAATGTACGGTCATCCTTTCCCTTTCCGAGGTGGTCATCCGTCACCACCGCCGCACTCCGCCAATGCTCCAAACCCTGACAAGTTATTCCTGCAACCATCGCTGCCGCAGTATCCTCTAAATGTCCCCAATCCCACCACCGGCTTCTTCCATCAGCCACCACGATCTTTCTTATTCACCAACACAGCTCGGTCTTTCCCTCAGAACCCGCCCCCAAACCCTAAACTCGCAATTGACCACGCTGAGCGCGCCGCAGCCGCCGCCTTCAGCACCGTCCTCGCTGCTGGTGGCTCAGTCTCGGCATGGGAGGTCTCCCAGACCACTCTTTCGATTCTCCAAGTCGATTCTTGGAACTCCTTGGGCATCAAAATGCAGCAAGTACCCTCCCTTCACCGCCTTATGATCACAGAAGGCAAGGTATGAATGTTATGTCATTTCATTTAATGTCACATCACTCGTTGGGAATATTCGGTTAAGAATTGATTGTTACATTATGTGGATTAATGAAGTACTACTAATACTCTCTTCTAAGTGTCTCCAAAAGTAACAAAAAAATTTAGACAATCCTGGAATATTGAATATCCGTCTCTTTTAGTCCTAATTTTATGTAAACTAGTAAAAAGTTTAAGGACCAATTTGAAGTGGTTTTGAATATTTGGCTGACTACTCAATGCGATCTCCACTGCTTCTAGGCCTATTTAGGTATTTTTATACTATTTTGGTACTTTTTGAGTAAGAAAGGAGTTATTATGTATTGATTGATGTGCAGGTGAATGCTTTTGTCCATTGCTTTGTTGGGGTCCGGAGGATCACTTCCTTGTATGATTTGGAAGTGGCAATATGCAAGAATGAGGGTGTTGATAACTTTGAAGCGCTAGGATTGGGACCTTTGTTGCATCATCCTTTGGTTATTCACTATTTCTCCCTTCACTCTGATGTAACCCAGGTGTTTAAGATAACGAGTGAGGAGATAATTCAGTTTTTGAGTGAGTTTTTGGATGCTTCTACATGTGACAAAATTATTAAGGTTGAACAGTTTTTGGATTTTATTGCCAAGAAGCGATTGGTTAAATGCAAGGAATGGCTTGGGATTCGGATTCAGAACTTGGGGTATGTTATTTCTTGTTTCACTTACATGGTGGTTGAAGTGTATTGTTCATAAGTAGCATTAGAAAGATGAAGTGAACGTGTAATATGTTGGAGATTTTTCATGTGATAATTATTTGATTTACGCTCCTCACTCACTAAAATTGATGACATGGGAGATTTGATATAATGCTAAGTAAACAAGTGCACTTAGTTAGCCAGCAAAATTCTTTATAGGTTTAATGCGTGGATCAAAATTTAATATTTATAGTATCAATGTTTATATTGGCATAATTTGCAAATGAATTATCTGGTTTAGCTCTCATGGAAGATTCTTCAGTCCATTCTCATAAACTAACGATGTCATGCTGAACACACAGATTGAAATGGGGAGTATTTTATATTTGCATCTTTGAATGTAACTTTTGGTCCAAATATTTTTAACTGGCTTTTGAAGTTGTTTTATTTCATACCTTCAAATTTTGGGATTCATACAAACTAATTCAGAATAAGCTCTACAATTTGCTTCTTGCTGGATCAGAACCCTTTCTCTTGAAATTGTATTTTGCTGTGCTTTATATAACCTTTACTTTTTTGGGCAGTAGTTGTAATGTGACTTTTTTGCAATCTTGTTTATTAAGTAAGAGATATTGTTGTGTGTCTATTAGTAGCATTGTTTTTTTTTTCTTTTCTAGCTTTCTCCCTTGTCTTATTTTGTTCACGTCATGTCAATGCCAACAATCATATTCATATCTCCAATTTCCCGTTAAATTTCAGTGATTGAGACATCTTTTTGCTGGACTTATTTTATTGATAAGTATTGTAGTTTCAAATGTTCTGTATTGAGATTTGAGTATAATTTTTCTACACAAATATTTTTCTGAAGACCAAAAGTGTGCTTGGACAATTCACTATGGCAACATGCAGTTCTATTAGCAAACAATAATCACCTCCACAACCTTCTTAAAAAGCTCATGGAGTAGAGAAATAATTGCTTTTATGTTTTCTGGGGTTTTGTTCTCTGTTCTGTGTTGGATTTAGAGTGGCTTTCTTATCCAAATTAATGTTTTTATAATCACAGCATGCATATATCTGCTATAAGAGAAGCTAGAAATTCAGAGCAATCAACATTACAGAAACACGTGAAGACCTTAAATTTGAAGCGTTCTCTCTCTTCCTCTCAGAAAAAACAGTTAGATGAACGTTTTAATGCCATTACACAGCGCATTGAATGTTTTTCTCCTGTAAAAAAGTCTTTTTGTGGAAAGCATATAAGATTTATGTCATCAAGCTCCGAAGATGAAGATAGTGATTCTTCTGCAGCTGAACAAAGTAATAACATTATGGGTAACCAGTCAAACCCATCACCACAATTCACTAGAAGTTCAGAACGAGTAAGTAGTTGTCCTTACCCATCTGCAACTGAAGAGATGGTACGACTTGGGGTGAGGAGTGATATAAATTCTACAAGAAAGGAATTCTGTCAGCAACCAAGAAAGAAAAGGAAATTTGAAAATGTAACTTCTACAAGATCTGCTGCTTATAAGTTGCAAAAGAGAAACAGACTCGGACGTGGTGTAACCCCAATCCATAATGGTAACAAAACAGGCAAAACCAAGGTACCAATGAATATGGAAGGAGATCTTTCAATCACTGATGATTCTTTGCATTTGTTTGTTGCAACCTGGAAGGAGGCATGTTTGGAGCGCACGGTTGATGAGGTATGTGTTAAAGATCATTCAAATGAGATGATACTTTTTTATGTTTTGCTAAATGGGGTAAAATAGTCAGAATGTTCAGTAAATAACTAGTCTTGGGGTCTCTGGGAGTCTTAGGCCCTAAGCAGGAAACAACCTAGGATTTTGTCAATTGAGCATTTTTTCTGTTTTTATATTATTGGGATGCCTGAGAAATTCATTTATATGGGAAATCTATTGCAAAATATTCAAATAGTTTACATTTTTCCTTCCCTCATGTTAACACATTTCTCTAATAAAAGCATGCACATTCTGGTTCTTTTTTTTTGTGAAATTTTTACATCCCTTAATATCTTTCATCATTTACTACTTTATCAGCCTAAAATTTGCATGCACAGTGTATGTCATCTTGATAAGTGCTAATTTCTGTATCAAATGGGTAAAGATGAAAAAATATAAGTTAACAGCTAATATTGCTTTTGATGCACGATATTATGTTTTTAAATTTTCTAATTTTTGCTGGTTTTTATACCAAAGTATTTTCATTTTAGTTGTTTCTAATGGTATGCAGCTGTTGAAGCAGTTAATTAGTTTTTTGTTGCTTGCTGTATTTTTTTTTCCTTTAGAAAAATAAATACACTATTTTCAGGACCATATGCAAAGACCAAAGATCTCATAGTGGTATAATTTTTGAATAGAAAAAGATCACCTTGTGCTGACATACAAACAAGTTGGATAGACTATTATTTTTGTTTTTGTGCAGAGAGTTTGAACCAATTTATCATTATAGCGGTTGTTTTTGGAGGATTATTGAATTAAATTTATTTATTTGTTTTATTATGGAGTGATTTGGTTGTTGCCTTTACATGGAGAGCAATGCCAGCTTTGAAATATATTTTCTTACTGTCCTCTCATTACTTCATTGGGATGATGTAGTCTCCTTGGCATCTTCCTATGTGGCACCTTAGTTGTTCATATTATGAGATGTCAATTTGGTTTTTTCTCATTCAATTAATGTTTTCCTTCTCTTTGATCCCTTTCCACCCAAGTATGTTTATCCATGTATGCTGTACTTCTTCGTCTTCAACTTCAATGAACTTCTTTTAGGGAAACAAATACTCTTCTATGAATATTTATTCATCAACTTCAGCTAGGAATCGTTTTTGCAGAAGTATACTTGTTTTAGATATGTGTAACATAGGTGTAACAGTCCTTGATTCACAATTAATATGTAGGTTTTCGACAGGATGCTTCAATTCTATAAAGTAAAACACTGTCGTTGGAAGAGAACAAGGAGAATAAAAAATTTGTTCTCATCAGATCCTTTCATTGGGTTACTGAATGTTGCTGTAAGCTTCCTTTTATTCATTCTTATTAGATATATTATCTTTATCTTATCTTTATTTTTTATCTTTAGTTAGTTTATTATTATTTTTTATTTGTATTTTGGGCTTAGTCTATATTTCTTCTATTATAAATAGAGTACCTTATGTGTATATTTAATACAAGGGAGATTAATCCCATACATAGTTTTCCCTATATTCAACATGGTATCTAGAACCTAAGGTTGACTCAGTGAAGAAGGAAGATCCCGACGACGTCGAAGACTCTTCAGACGAAGAAAGGTTCACCTTTCCTTTGTACCTATCAATACCCCTTCCATGAAGTTTCACCTTGTCCTCAAGGTGAAAAGCAGGGAACTCTGTATTGGTGGTTGTTGCAGGTTCCCAACTATTTTCAATGGATGGTAGGTGTTGCCACTTAATCAAAACTTCCAAATCTCTTGTTGGAGACGTGCGAACATCGAACAACTCCTCTGGATAGACCTCTAACATCAATTCTTCTGTAAGTGTAAGTGGAAGAGGTTGAACTAGAGTGGTTGGTTGGGCAGTGCGCTTGAGGAGGGAGACATAAAAGACTGGGTGAATTCTGCTATGGGTAGGGAGGTCCAACTTATAAGCTACAGGTCCTATGCATTCCTGGACTATATAAGGACCATAAAATTTGGGTCTAAGCTTCTCATTTGGTTTGTTAGCCAGCAATTTCAGACGATAGGGTTGCAACTTAAGATACACCCAATCACCCACTTGGAACTCCACCTCCCTTCGATGTTTATTAGCCTGTTTCTTGTTCTGTTCCTGGGCTTTGCATAAATTTTCCTTCAGCTCCCTTAATATCTCATCCCATTCTTATTGTAATTGATTCACACTTTGCACTTTTGATGGGATAGTAGAACCTTTGAGCAACAAAGGAGGGTCACGACCATAAATACCCTTAAAAGGGGACATCTTAGTAGAACTACTGTAGTTAGTATTAAACCGGAATTTTGCCCAAGACAACCACTGGGGCCACTTCCTAGGATGTGTATCAGTCATGCAATGTAAATAAGTCTCTAGGCAGCGATTAACCACCTCTGTTTAGCCATCGGATTGGGGATGATATGCAGTGCTAAACCTGAGTTTTATATCAGCTTGTTAAAGCAATTCTTTCCAAAAATTGCTTAAGAAAATATTGTCTCTATCAGAGACAATTGTAAAGGGAAACCCATGAAGTCTTACTATTTCTTTAATAAACAATTGAGCGACTTGTGCTGTTGTAAAGGGTGAGCAAGTGCCAAAAAGTGAGCATACTTCATGAGTCTACCCACCACCACGAGGATGGTGTCTTTCCCTTTGACTTTAGGTAGGCCCCAATGAAATCCATAGAGATGTCAGAGACCAGACTTGAGTGGGAATGGGTAGAGGCTGTAATAAGCGTGCTGGAGCAAGTGTTTCAACTTTGTTCCGTTGACAAACTTCACACTGTTGGACCCACTCTTTAATATCTTTTTTCATACCCTCCAAATAAAAGACCCCCCGCTATCCTTTTAAATGTCTAAAAATAACCACTATGGCCACATGTAGGAGACTCATGCATCTCTTTAATTATAGCAGACAAACTGGAAGATATTTTCGGTAACACTAATTTTCCTTTGTAGAACAATCTACCCTTCTGTAACTCATAACCCTCATGAGATGAAGGGTCCAACAGTAAATCCTAGATTAGGGCCATTAAACCTACATCCTGTTGTGATTCTTCCTCCCAAGAGCCCTATTACTCTAACAGGAGGATAGAAATGGCCTTAAAACATTCCCTGCGAGACAAGGCATCTGCCACTTAATTGTCTTTGCCAGGTCTAAACCCTATCTCAAAGTCAAACCCGAGAAGCTTGGAAGCCCACTTAAACTGCTCCTCTATTAACAACCTCTGGTCTGTGAGAAACTTTAGGCTTTTATGGTCGGTGAGAAACTTTAGGCTTTTATGGTCTGTGAGTATGATGAAATGGCTTCCCATGAGTTAATGTTTCCACTTTCTAATGGCCAGGACTATGGCCATTAATTCCTGTTCATAGACAGACTTTTGTTGTCCTCTTTCTGATAAGGCTTGACTCCAAAAAGTAAATGATTTAGACAACCCCTAGTCCTTTGTTGGAAGCATCTATTTCCAAAGTAAATGATTTAGAAATATCAGGGATTGCCAAAACAGGTAATTGGGAAACAACCTTCTTCAACTCTTCAAAGGCCTGCTGCGCCTTTGTTGTCCAATGGAACCCCTCTTAAGATAACAGTTGAGTTAGAGGTTGGCAATCTTACCATAGCCTTTGACAAGACGTTTGTAATAACTTGTGAGACTCAAAAATCCCCTTAAAGCCTTAGGATTCCGCGGCATTGGCCAATTATCCATGGCCTCAACTTTCTGCGGGTCTGTTGCCACCCCTTGCTGTGAAATAGTATGGCCCACATATTCCAGTTGCAGTTGGCCAAAGACACGCTTGTTCTTGTTTAGCTTCAATTTGTGTTGATGCAGCACCCCAGAAAACCTTTGTTAGGTGGGTCACATGAGCAGCTAAGTTTGGATTGTAGATCAAAATATCATCGAAGAAGACAAGGACAAATTTCCTAAGAAAAGGCTAGAGTATTCGATTCATCAAAGCCTGAAAGGTTGCTGGCACCCCTTGCTGTGAAATAATATGGCCTAGATATTCCAGTTGCAGTTGGTCAAAGACACAGTTGTTCTTGTTGAGCTTCAATTTATGTTGATGCAGCACCCCAAAAAACCTTTGTTAGGTGGGTCACATTAGCAGCTAAGTTTGGATTGTAGATCAAAATATTATCGAAGAAGACAAGGACAAATTTCCTAAGAAAAGGATGGAGTATTCGATTCATCAAAGCCTGAAAGGTTGTTGGCACATTGGTCAGTCCAAAAGGCATGACTAGGAATTCATCATGGCCTTCATGAGTGCGGAAAGCAATTTTCTCAATATCCTCTTTACGCATCAAAATCTGGTGGTAACTAGATTTTAAATCCAGCTTAGAAAATATGGTTGCGCTTGCCAATTCATCCAACAACTCCTCTATCACAAGAATGGGAAACTTGTTGGGAATGGTGACCTTGTTTAGAGCCCTATAATTGACGCAAAACCTCCATCCTCCATCTTTCTTGTTGACCAAAATAATGGGGCTAGAATAAGGACTGATGCTAGGCCTAATAACTCCCTCTTGAAACATTTCCTGGACCAACCTCTCAATCTCTTTGCTGATGAGAGTACTTGTAGGTCCGCAAAGTAGGGATAGCAACGCCCTATTGTAAGTGGATAGAATGATCATGTTCTCTGCTAGGGGTAATCCCTCTATCTCTTGAAAAATGTCCTCATTGATTGCCAAAATTGATAGAACTTATGGTGGTACTAGAACTGTCCCAGATGCAGAACTGCTAACATTACTCACAAAGCCACTGCCTTCGCCTCCTCCCCTGGATGAATTGGAAAACTCGACTGCACTTCCTCCCTCCAAAGAATGACTCCTAGTTTGTGGCAGGGGTTTGAAGTTAGTATTAGATCACTACACCATCAAAGATCCTCCCTTGGAAGTGATTTGAACCTTTTCCTCCACCATTAGAGCCTTCATCATTAATTTAGCAAGGCTCTTGGGCTCATACAACTTAACCTTCGCATTTATTTCGTCGTTCAATCCAGTCAAAATAAGGCCAGTCATTCAAAATAACTTCCTCCATTTTCCCCCAATCACTCCTGAACGTCCACTTGCATTCCGTCATTCATTACTGCCTTCCATAGCAACATAAACACGATCTGTTGTTTGTTTATCAGAGGATGTGAAACGTTCAACCAACCCTAACAGACTTGTAATCATTTTCTCCAACATGTGGAACCTTCCAATCTTGCGTCCATTCTCATATTGACCATGTCGTACAACCACCACAACACCAGGAAAGTGACTCTGAATACCGATGATAGGTATTGCAGACTTATATGAATCAACTTGGCTAAACTGTAAACTATTATATACAATTCATTGAATTTCCTCTAAAGAGAGGATCCAAAACAACATACAACTTTCTGGTTATTAGAGAGAACCAAACTCTCCCTCCCTAACCTTCACAAGTTACAAAATAATGATAGAAACTGCTAAAACTGTCCATTCTGACTTTATAAAAGTCAGATGTAACTTACTACAGACAAATAACTACCTTATAGACAGTTAAAATTGTCTGTCATACAATAACCTAACTCATACAGTTTTTCTTTTGCTGTAAACCTTTCCTTTGTACCTATCACTTATTCTGATCTCTTGAGATATAGAATGCTATCACTATGACCTTTCTTGACATCATCTTTGTCGTAAGCATAGTAGGTCAATTTTTATACTCTCCATATCAACACCATTAAGATTCACATGTACGGATCCTAAAGTATATCAAGAAGACTTCTATGTGCCAGAATTTGGTTATGATTTGATCCACTTGGCATCTCTCTACCGGACAATTGATTACAACAATCTACCCTCAATAATTGTCTTGTTGGGAATCAAACTCATGACCTTGTCTTTGATACCAATTGTTGTATTGAGTGCTTACTAGTAGGCTGAAAGATATACCTTATAGTCAAGGCATAACTTTTTTACTGAAGGGTGTAGCAACACAAGTGCAATGATTCGTGTTGATTTGATCCACTTGGCCTTTGGTACATGATAATTGATGCATTTCACAACAACCTCAATAGTAGTGGTGACATAGCACATATAACAATGATGGTGGTTGTTTTCGTGGCAATGAAAATTAAAATTCCAAGAACAGGAGCTTTGATATTAGTTGAACTCTGTAAGGAACTATAGAGATATTTTATTGGTAACCATAATGCACATTGTTCTCTCATCACCCCTTATTTGTAACAACCAAATGTTCTATAATAAGAAAATAAAAATATGTTGAAATAAATAGGAAGACTTTAAAGATATTTTCCCCTAATCAATATGAAGGTATCAAGAATATTTTTATTTTAATAAAGTGCTATATACAACAGCAAGGTTATTGATTTACTTACTAGAACTATTTAAGAATATCTTTAGAGCTTGTTCTATTCTTTGGTTGCAGGTATTTGATAGTTTTAGGATTTCACAGCTTTTTGGGATCAATGGTTGAAAAGATTTTTGATGTTGATGTTTTTGTTTTCCCCTTTCTTGCACATGTTAGCTAGTATTTCTCATTATTCATAATGCATTAGTTTACATGCTAATACTTATATTCTCTATTATTAGTGTTATATCTAAGCCAGTTTTTATTTTTATTTAACTTTGTACTAGTTATGCCACTTCTGCACTGCTCTGTGCTCTTTATTTTCAGTTGTTCATGGTTATTTGGAGGTTACACTGTTTTGCAATCATCAATAACGGTTTTGTAACCGTATGTAACTGTCTTTTCCTTTTTTCCTATTTGTAACGTGTAAAACACTTTTTTGAGTGACAATGTACTACATTAATTTTCTGTACGTTCACCCAGTCACAACACTGCATATTCATTTGTTCAGATTATGCCTTTTCTTTTATTTTGGTCAAACTCTAATATCTATTAATATTGCTGGTTTATGTGTCTTCTTTATGGAACATATATAGGCTTCTTGGTAAAAATGTATATCATCATATGTTGAAATTTTCTCACTCTTCAATGCTTTAGGTTTCATCTATCAAGTCTGGAATGAGGAACAACATGTATGATACCTTCCAAGATATCATTGATAATGAATTAAGTAACTCCCCAACCAAGCGGTCTACTGAACATGAGACTATTGATGTTGGACCATGCCAGGAGAAAGTGCCAGTCATAACAATGGATAACATAGAGAATGCAAAGTGTGAGTGTTTTTCCTTTAATTGAAGCTTTGGTGGACATATTTTGTAATTATATTCTAATATTGACAACCTGTACCTTTATACTTCAGTTTCCATAACTAGTCAAAATCACATATACTGCAATGAATTGCACTTGGAACTTAATACAGCTTAATCTGCTGAGTATTTTATATGCATAATTTTATATTGGAGTTGTATCTTAATGATTTAAAATCTATTTGATGAGAACTTTAGAAGTTTAATTTCTTTTCTTTTAAATTTCCAAGGATATGAGCATTATTGTGCTACTTTCTTTTTTGGTAGTTTTATTATGTATGTGATCTTTTATATTGTTGGTGACATGGAAACTTCATTATTGGATGTCACAGGTATTTCTTCTGGTGATGTCATCAGAAAAATTGGAACTTATTTTGACCATGACAATGAGATCAATAGAGTTAGTAGCGACTCACTTATGCAATACAGAATTATGTTGTTGAGGAAGTTTTGCAGCTGTGAAAATTGGTTGGCCAAGGAATTTGGTATTAAAAGCTTCGATTCTCTTGGTTATGGAGATTTCATATCATTCCTGGAGAAGCACATTAACGATTTGCCTCATGAGCTACTGAAGTTGTTTAATGGCGATAGATGTGAAAATTTCCCTTTTGGGGCCTGCATGTCTACAAATCAATTGACTGCTCTAGTATCTCAGGCTCTTAGTACTTTGTGGGAGAATGAAGTAGTAACCAAACAAATGCTATCCATGCTGCTTACGAGGCAGTTCCCTTCAATTATGTTTGATGTTCCTCCAAATGGCTCTCTAGTGAATCTGCTGAATGCTGTTCAGGGGCATAAATCTTGTGTGACTTCAAAATGTGTTGTATTTTCGGCAACCATTACAGGAAAGAACTATAATGGAGAGTCATCAAGTGATCGAGATAATAATTGGTCAGAAATGATGACTGATAGGTCTGAGACCAGCCATGCAAAAAAAAATGAAAATGTTATGGCAAAAAATGCTATTGAACTCTTTCTCAAGTCTCCAATGTTGTCTGATTTGAGCAAGTGGTCTCATTGGGATCTTAGGTTTGCTCCCTTTCTAGGCCCACTAATATCATGGTTGTTGAATGATGTAAATACCCAGGAATTATTGTGTTTAGTTACCAGAGATGGAAAGGTGATACGGTTAGATCATTCTGCTTCCTTGGACTCTTTCCTGGAGGCCGCACTTCAAGGATCCTCTTTCCAAACTGCAGTGCATTTGCTGTCTCTGATCTCACTTGTAGGGGGGGAAAAATATGTTCCATTGTCACTTTTAAAATGCCATGCTTGTCATGCATTTGAAGTTATGTTCAGAAACACTGTTGAAGATGTTAGTGATGATGAGAATGCTCTCAATCAGTCTGTGGAAGCATTAAGTAAAACAAAAATTTTAACTGAAATTTCAAATGCTAAAATGGGAAGTGAGTTTAGCAAACACATACGGAAAGTGAGTAAAGTTGCATCCATTCTGTCAAGGTTTGTGCTTGATTGTCTTGGTTACTTACCAGCAGAATTTCACAGTTTTGCTTCTGACTTGTTGCTTTCTGGAATGCAATCTGTTTTCAAGAATGCTGCTTCAGCTATTTTATGTGAATGCAGCAATATCGAGCAACGTTTCATGCTTCATGAAATAGGATTATCTTTGGGTATTTCTGAATGGATCAATGATTACCATTCATTTATTTCAAACAACACTTCTGACATTCATTGTACTCAAGTGTCATGTTTAAAAGATGCCAAAACTGATATAAATGCAAGGGGTGATATAAATGCAAGGGGTCTTGACCAATATACTTTGGATAAGTCTCCTTTTCCTGAAGCAAATATTGAGGTCACTGGAACAGTTGATCAAGAAAAACCTAACCAGGAATCTGACACTTGCTGCCTGGGAAATTCATTTCAAAATGTTGCCGATGTGGATGCTCCACTGCTTATTGAATCCATCAGGCGGGATGAATTTGGCCTAGATTCAAGTCTTTCTGATATTGACACTTCAATGTTGAAGAAGCAACATGCCCGGTTAGGGAGAGCACTGCATTGCCTTTCACAAGAACTATATTCTCAAGATTCACATTTTATTCTTGAGTTGGTGAGAATAATGCTTTAATGTTTTATCTTCTGATTATTAATAATGGAGAAATGGAGGATATTTGTGATTCGTTGTTATTCCTTTCTTATTATTGTTCGTAAATACTATGTGCTGAATATCTAAGATGAAAGCTTCAACATTATTACCTGATAGATGAGTTTCACTTTTTACATTACCTTAGAAGTTGAATTTTGTTGGGAATGGATAAAAATAATATCTAATATAGATTTAAGACAGACATAACACACTGAAAATGTTTCTCATATCTGAATGATTTTAGTTTTTGGAGTAGTGACATCATATCTGCACCATTGATAGATTGATTGTGCTATGCAGGAGGGTAAACAACGAAGTCTGATTATCTTAGAGCAATTCAATTTAAATCTTCAATATCATTTTACACTGTTCATGTGCAGTTGATAGTAATAAATCATTTACATTGACGATTCATCCTTAAATTTGAAACTTTGTTTATCTTGTTGGCACTTAGTATAACTATTGGTAGCTTGAGAGTCAATACGTCCTGTGCCTGATAATTGCTCCTTTTGATTCAGGTTCAAAATGCAGATGACAATAATTATCCAGAAAATGTGGAACCAACTCTTACATTTATTCTTCAAGAATCTGGTATAGTTGTATTGAATAACGAGCTAGGTTTCTCTGCACAAAATATGAGAGCACTTTGTGATGTTGGAAATTCAACAAAGAAAGGATCTAATGCTGGATACATAGGGAAAAAAGGCATCGGTTTCAAGTCTGTTTTCCGGGTATGTTTCCGGTTATATTTTTTAGGTTCTTAAAACAACATTGTTTTATCCGAAGACCCAACTTCAATTATATTAATTGCTAAAATGAAGTCCATCTACCAGTTTTTACATACCCAAAACTCTTGAATTCTTATTTTGTTCTTAATATTTCCTTGAATTAAGCCATTCATTCGTTTTAAACCATCTTGTGCTCTAGACTTCGTTCTTCAAATCCTTAACCCAACTATGCAAATTTGATCAAAAATTTCATTTCTAAACCTTTCTAACATTTGGCATCTCTAATCCATCCCAAACCTCTGATTGTTGAGTTGGACTTGATTGTAACTACAATTAAAAAAAAATCAGGGACTAAATTCTAGTGAAAAGTTATCAAGTAACTAAAATTATAATTATATACAAATGATTTTGAATGAATTTTAGAGTGAATTTCCGTCTCTTAGGATCTCAAATTTATCAATAAGATTTACTGCCAAAGTTTGTTACTATACTTTTAATTTCTTTCTTCCTCATTGTTTAACAAGGTTTTCATCATTTGCAATCTACTACTGAACTTGTCAAGTTATTTAAGTATAGTTTGCAAACACAAACCAACTTATATCATTAGCTTGTTGAAAAATCATGACAGGTGTTGCTCTTGCATTTATAGCAAAAGCATACGTACTCTTGAAATAAAAGAGAGAGATGCATATGCTGAATCCCTAATTTTTATTGAGCACATAGGGTTATGCATTTATAAATAGGAAAATATAAAGGGATGGGTCCAAGTTTGTTACTTCTAACACTTTCTTTCAAGCTAGTGTATTTAAATTGTATATACCAAACTTATTACAAATATAACAAATTCTAGGTCCACATAATGATTAGTAAACACACATGCTAGTTGATCATTAGAATTAATAAATGATTTTTCTAGATACCATTGTTTCTCAAATAAAATGACAATCAACCTCAATATGTTTGGTTTGCTTGTGAAAGACGAGATGTGAGTCAATATGAAGAGCAACTTGATGTCATATATAAGTGTCATTTGAGTGACCTTCCCAAATTGTAATTCTTTAAGTAATTGTTTAAGCCTCTTAGAATAATTACTGTTATATATCATCATCAATGCTTGTCTGCTAGACCATTAATGAGTCGTACCTAGTTCTGTACCTAGAGGTCTAGTGCAGTTCCATGTACTCTTGTGTTTTCAATATATATAGAAGATAATGAGAGGGATCTGTTAGCCCTCAAGAGTATATTTTATAATTTTTAATCTCAAGTTGGTATCAGAGCAGGTTCATCCTGCTCTGGTTTCTGTCCTGGGTTGTCCACCAGCATTGTCATTGCTGTTCGCATGTGTCCGGTGCCCTTTGCCGTTGTCCGCGGTTGTTTTGTCACTATCTGCAACTGTCAACTGCAGTTTGAAGCTCTTCAACTTGGTTCTGTGCCATCTTGCATCCGTCTGCCACCGTCCGTCGTTACTGTTCCGTCTGGCAACCACTGGATCTGGTTCGTCTCTTCACGCGATGACCACCTCCACCGGTGCCAGAGTCTGATTCTCCTCCACGCTCCGCCACGCGCAGCTTCTTTGTGTGCTGCGAACAGGCGCGTACTGTTCACGCGCCGCCCTCTGCCCATCGGAAAGTCACCGTGACACCTCCATAGCTATCGCCTGAGCCTCCTCTCTCTGTTTTGACCCTCAAAACCTTACTTCAGTGAAGTCCAGAAGCTCCCCTTGAAGAAAACCCTAAGAAACCCCAGGGTTTTCTAGTTCCTCTCGGTTTTCTGGCTCCTTTCTGGTTCCTCTCCTATTTTTATCAACAATGGCGTCTGGAAGTGTTCTTTCTTTCTTTGGAAGTCCCTCAATTACTTCCGAAAAGCTAAACTGAAAGAATTATCTGTCTTGGTCTGTTGCCGTGGAAATGTGGTTCCTCGGTCAAGGACATTATGACCACCTTGAGCACGATGGAAGCCAAGTACCTTTTCAAAAAGCTGAACAACGCAAACAAGCAGATTTCCAATTGTGTGCCCTATTGTGGCAATCTCTGGAAACCCGACTTTTGATATCTCTTAGAGCCTTCAAAACATGTCCCTCTTTTTGGAAGAAAGCTCAAAGCATTTATGCTAATGATATTCAACGTCTCTATGATACAGCAAACAAGCTTGCATGTCTCAAAATGACAAACCATGATATGGTCTCCTTCATTATTGAAGCCCAAGCAGCTGTGGAAGAGTTGAGAATGTTCTTAGAAGTGGAATCTTCGGAAGACATCAAGAAGAAGCTTGACAAGTATTATATGGTGATGATCCTTCGTGCTTTACATCCAGATTTGAATCATATCAGAGATCAACTTCTGACAAGTCATGAGGTCCCTTCCTTGGAAGCCTTGACCACACGTCTTCTTCGTGTTCCAGTGCCTCAATCTCAGGAAGCTCATGAAACAATGGAACCATCTGTCATGGTTGCCACGCGAGGAAAAGGAGGACGTGGCACTAGAGGAGGAGGACGTGGAGCTTGGGGACGTCCACAGTGCACTTACTGTAAGAGGGTAGGTCACACCCAAGAAAACTGCTACTCCTTGCATGGTTTTCCTTCAAAAACAGCCAATATCTCTAAGGCTGAAACTCCCACTTCCAACTCCAAGTTCATTGCGGAAGAGTATCAAGAGTATCTGCGATTAAAGTCTAACAGCTTGACACAATCATCTCAATCCCCAAGTACATCCACAACTTGCATTTCTCAATCCATGGAAGGTCAAAATTCATGGGTAATTGACTCGGGTGCTTCTGATCACATCTCTGGTAATACCTCATTGTTCTCAACCCTTTCCCTCCAAGAAAAACCCCATTTCATTACCCTTACAAATGGCTCAAAAACTTGTTCAAAGGGAGTCGGTCAAGTCTCCATGTCTCCCTCTCTAACTCTGAAATTTGTTCCTTTTGTCCCTAACTGTCCATTCAATTTAATTTCCTTAAGTCAGTTAACCAAAATGTTACATTGTTCAGTAACTTTTGATTCAAAATCTTTTGTTATACAAGAGCGTGGCTCGGGGAGACAGATTGGAGAAGGATATGAAGTTGGAGGTTTATACCATTTTGGGTCTCGTCCACGGGTATCCTGTGTTGCAGCTCTTCCCCCTAAAGTGTTACATGACCGATTTGGCCATCCTCACTTGTCAAAGTTAAAAAAGATGTGTCCTGAACTTAGTGGTCTTCAGACTTTAGAATGTGAGTCTTGTCAACTAGGAAAACATGATAGATCTGTCTTTCCTAAAAGGTCTCAATCAATGTGTAATTCTAGTTTTTCTATTATTCATTCTGATGTCTGGGGACTTAGTCGTGTCTCTTCTTTTGGTTTTAGGTATTTTGTTACATTTATTGATGAGTATTCTAGATGTACTTGGGTTTATCTAATGAAAGATCGCTCTGAATTGTTACCCATCTTCACATCTTTTTGAATGAAATCCAGAACCAATTTGGTCAAGTAATTAAAATCTTAAGAAGTGATAATGCTAAAGAGTATTTCTCATCCACTTTTTCTGCAATCCTTAGCTCCCATGGTATTTTGCAGCAGTCCACTTGACCTTATACACCCCAGCAAAATGGTATAGCTGAAAGAAAAAATAGACACTTGGTTGAAACTGCTCGTACCCTTTTGCTTGGTGCCATATTCCTGTTCATCACTAGGAGATGCCATCTTAACTACATGTTTTCTTATTAATAGGATGCCCTCCTCCTCTCTCAATAATAAAGTCCCTTTCTCCATTCTCTTTCCCAATGATCCTCTCTTTCACACCTCTCCTCGAGTCTTTGGTTGTGTATGTTTTGTTCACGACAGGTCTCCAGGACTAGACAAGCTCTCTGCTCGTGCGATCAAATGTGTCTTTTTGGGCTATTCTCGGCTTCAAAAAGGGTACTAGTGTTACTCTCCTGAAACCAATAAGTACTACATGTCTGCCAATGTTACATTCTTTGAACATACATCTTTCTTCTCTCCATCTCCAACAGGTCCTTCCTCTTCTAGTGGTTGAGTCCAATATCTCCAATGTCTCAGTCCATCCAAGTCATGCTCAAGGTCCTCCCGAACCTTCCTCTCCACATATTGATATCTTCCGACACAGTACCCGGGTAGTCCTCTTCTAGAAAATGGTGGATCTCCTCCTTCAGATTCTTCTCCCTCACTGCCTCCTGCCACGCCTCCTGGTGAAGATGATTCTGGTTGGCCCATTGCTCTCAGAAAAGGTACTCGTTCCACTCGAAACACTCATCCCATTTATAATTTTCTTAGCTATCACAGATTGTCGCCTCTCCTTCTATTCCCTTTTATCTTCAGTGTCTTCTGTGGTTATATCCAAAAATGTAAGCACTTGATCATCCTGGATGGCGACAAGCCATGATTGCAGAAATGCAGGCTCTTGACCACAATAATACTTGGGAGCTTGTGTCACTTCCCCCGGGCAAAAAGGCTGTTGGTTGTCGATGGGTATATGCAATTAAAGTCGGCCCTAATGGTGACATTGATAGGCTAAAAGCCCGGCTAGTTGCAAAAGGGTACACTTAAGTTTATGGCCTTGATTATTTGACACCTTTTCTCCCGTGGCCAACATGACTACCATTCGTCTTTTCTTCGCAATGGCAGCACTTCGTCATTGGCCACTTCATCAATTAGATATCAAAAATGCCTTTCTCCATGGTGATCTTGAGGAAGAAGTTTATATGGAGCAACCTCCTGGGTTTGTTGCTCAGGGAGAGTCTGGTATGGTTTGCAAATTGCACCGATTCTATATGGGCTCAAGCAATCACCATGTGCTTGGTTTGGAAAATTCAGCTCTATTGTTCAAAAATTTGGACTAAAACGCAGTAAAGCAGATCATTCAGTCTTTTATTATTATTCGTCTCTCGGGAAATGTGTTTACTTAATAGTATATGTTGATGATATAGTCATTAAAGGATACTGTTGGAATATCTCAATTGAAGGAGTACTTGTGTAGACATTTCCAAACCAAGGATCTTGGAAGCCTCAAATACTTCTTAGGCATTGAAGTAGCTCAGTCAAAAGATGGAGTTGTAATCTCCCAAAGGAAGTATGCTTTGGATATTTTGCAAGAAACATGCATGATTGATTGTAGACCGGTTGAGAGTCCCATGTACCCAAATCAAAAATTAACAACAGAAGAAGGTGAGTTATTCTCCGACCCGGAGAGATATAGGAGGCTAGTTGGAAAATTAATCTATCTCACTATTACAAGGCCAGATCTATCCTTAGCGGTTGGGGTGGTTAGTCAGTTCATGCAAGCTCCATGTGTTGGCCATTGGAATGCTATCATTCGCATTCTAAGGTATCTGAAAAAGGCTCCCGGGCAAGGGCTGTTATATGAAGAAAAAGGAAGCCTTCAGGTATCAGGATATTGTGATGCCGATTGGGCAGGTTCTCCTATTGATAGACGATCTACTACTGGATATTGTGTTTTCCTTGGAGGAAACATTATCTCATGGAAAAGTAAGAAACAGAATGTAGTGGCTCGATCAACAGCTGAAGCTGAATATAGGGCAATGGCGTCACTAACATGTGAACTTATATGGGTGAAG
>NW_025909506.1:37049-55065 GCF_018835915.1 Vigna umbellata
GGTCACACCCAAGAAAACTGCTACTCCTTGCATGGTTTTCCTTCAAAAACAGCCAATATCTCTAAGGCTGAAACTCCCACTTCCAACTCCAAGTTCATTGCGGAAGAGTATCAAGAGTATCTGCGATTAAAGTCTAACAGCTTGACACAATCATCTCAATCCCCAAGTACATCCACAACTTGCATTTCTCAATCCATGGAAGGTCAAAATTCATGGGTAATTGACTCGGGTGCTTCTGATCACATCTCTGGTAATACCTCATTGTTCTCAACCCTTTCCCTCCAAGAAAAACCCCATTTCATTACCCTTACAAATGGCTCAAAAACTTGTTCAAAGGGAGTCGGTCAAGTCTCCATGTCTCCCTCTCTAACTCTGAAATTTGTTCCTTTTGTCCCTAACTGTCCATTCAATTTAATTTCCTTAAGTCAGTTAACCAAAATGTTACATTGTTCAGTAACTTTTGATTCAAAATCTTTTGTTATACAAGAGCGTGGCTCGGGGAGACAGATTGGAGAAGGATATGAAGTTGGAGGTTTATACCATTTTGGGTCTCGTCCACGGGTATCCTGTGTTGCAGCTCTTCCCCCTAAAGTGTTACATGACCGATTTGGCCATCCTCACTTGTCAAAGTTAAAAAAGATGTGTCCTGAACTTAGTGGTCTTCAGACTTTAGAATGTGAGTCTTGTCAACTAGGAAAACATGATAGATCTGTCTTTCCTAAAAGGTCTCAATCAATGTGTAATTCTAGTTTTTCTATTATTCATTCTGATGTCTGGGGACTTAGTCGTGTCTCTTCTTTTGGTTTTAGGTATTTTGTTACATTTATTGATGAGTATTCTAGATGTACTTGGGTTTATCTAATGAAAGATCGCTCTGAATTGTTACCCATCTTCACATCTTTTTGAATGAAATCCAGAACCAATTTGGTCAAGTAATTAAAATCTTAAGAAGTGATAATGCTAAAGAGTATTTCTCATCCACTTTTTCTGCAATCCTTAGCTCCCATGGTATTTTGCAGCAGTCCACTTGACCTTATACACCCCAGCAAAATGGTATAGCTGAAAGAAAAAATAGACACTTGGTTGAAACTGCTCGTACCCTTTTGCTTGGTGCCATATTCCTGTTCATCACTAGGAGATGCCATCTTAACTACATGTTTTCTTATTAATAGGATGCCCTCCTCCTCTCTCAATAATAAAGTCCCTTTCTCCATTCTCTTTCCCAATGATCCTCTCTTTCACACCTCTCCTCGAGTCTTTGGTTGTGTATGTTTTGTTCACGACAGGTCTCCAGGACTAGACAAGCTCTCTGCTCGTGCGATCAAATGTGTCTTTTTGGGCTATTCTCGGCTTCAAAAAGGGTACTAGTGTTACTCTCCTGAAACCAATAAGTACTACATGTCTGCCAATGTTACATTCTTTGAACATACATCTTTCTTCTCTCCATCTCCAACAGGTCCTTCCTCTTCTAGTGGTTGAGTCCAATATCTCCAATGTCTCAGTCCATCCAAGTCATGCTCAAGGTCCTCCCGAACCTTCCTCTCCACATATTGATATCTTCCGACACAGTACCCGGGTAGTCCTCTTCTAGAAAATGGTGGATCTCCTCCTTCAGATTCTTCTCCCTCACTGCCTCCTGCCACGCCTCCTGGTGAAGATGATTCTGGTTGGCCCATTGCTCTCAGAAAAGGTACTCGTTCCACTCGAAACACTCATCCCATTTATAATTTTCTTAGCTATCACAGATTGTCGCCTCTCCTTCTATTCCCTTTTATCTTCAGTGTCTTCTGTGGTTATATCCAAAAATGTAAGCACTTGATCATCCTGGATGGCGACAAGCCATGATTGCAGAAATGCAGGCTCTTGACCACAATAATACTTGGGAGCTTGTGTCACTTCCCCCGGGCAAAAAGGCTGTTGGTTGTCGATGGGTATATGCAATTAAAGTCGGCCCTAATGGTGACATTGATAGGCTAAAAGCCCGGCTAGTTGCAAAAGGGTACACTTAAGTTTATGGCCTTGATTATTTGACACCTTTTCTCCCGTGGCCAACATGACTACCATTCGTCTTTTCTTCGCAATGGCAGCACTTCGTCATTGGCCACTTCATCAATTAGATATCAAAAATGCCTTTCTCCATGGTGATCTTGAGGAAGAAGTTTATATGGAGCAACCTCCTGGGTTTGTTGCTCAGGGAGAGTCTGGTATGGTTTGCAAATTGCCAGGATTCTATATGGGCTCAAGCAATCACCATGTGCTTGGTTTGGAAAATTCAGCTCTATTGTTCAAAAATTTGGACTAAAACGCAGTAAAGCAGATCATTCAGTCTTTTATTATTATTCGTCTCTCGGGAAATGTGTTTACTTAATAGTATATGTTGATGATATAGTCATTACAAGAAATGATACTGTTGGAATATCTCAATTGAAGGAGTACTTGTGTAGACATTTCCAAACCAAGGATCTTGGAAGCCTCAAATACTTCTTAGGCATTGAAGTAGCTCAGTCAAAAGATGGAGTTGTAATCTCCCAAAGGAAGTATGCTTTGGATATTTTGCAAGAAACATGCATGATTGATTGTAGACCGGTTGAGAGTCCCATGTACCCAAATCAAAAATTAACAACAGAAGAAGGTGAGTTATTCTCCGACCCGGAGAGATATAGGAGGCTAGTTGGAAAATTAATCTATCTCACTATTACAAGGCCAGATCTATCCTTAGCGGTTGGGGTGGTTAGTCAGTTCATGCAAGCTCCATGTGTTGGCCATTGGAATGCTATCATTCGCATTCTAAGGTATTTGAAAAAGGCTCCCGGGCAAGGGCTGTTATATGAAGAAAAAGGAAGCCTTCAGGTAGTAGGATATTGTGATGCCGATTGGGCAGGTTCTCCTATTGATAGACGATCTACTACTGGATATTGTGTTTTCCTTGGAGGAAACATTATCTCATGGAAAAGTAAGAAACAGAATGTAGTGGCTCGATCAACAGCGGAAGCTGAATATAGGTCAATGGCGTCACTAACATGTGAACTTATATGGGTGAAGTAGTTCCTTCAAGAGCTTAGCTTCTTTGACATCTAGAGTATGAAGATGTATTGTGATAACCAAGTTGCTCTTCACATTGCATCAAATCCAGTGTTTAACGAGAGAACTAAACATGTAGAAATTGATTGTCATTTTGTTCGGGAAAAGTTATTGTCAAAAGAAATATGTACTGAGTTTTTTGGATCAAATGACCTACTCTCAGATGTGTTGACTAAGTCATTAAGGGGACCTCGTATTGATTTTATTTGTTCCAAGCTTGGTACATACAATCTGTATGCTCCAGCTTGAGGGGGAGTGTTAGAATAATTACTGTTATATATCATCATTAAGGCTTGTGTGCTAGATCATTAATGAGTCGTACCTAGTTCTGTACCTAGAGGTCTAGTGCAGACTCTTGATGTTCCATGTAGTCTTGTGTTTTCAATATATATAGAAGATGATGAGAGGGATCTGTTAAGCCCTCAAGAATATATTTTATCATTTTTAATCTCAAGTAAGCCAAATAAGCTCACAAGTAGATGAAGCCCTGACTTTATAATTTTCTTTTGACTAATCTTCTATACTTCTCAAAATTTGAGAATGACTCCCCTATTTGGTAAGGGTTTGGTATTGGGATCTATGGGTGTGTCAACTGACTTTGAATTCATTAATCTAGTATCCTCCGAAGTATCCAATGCATACTTCCTTTGAGAAATAGCAATACAATTGTTGGATTTTGCTACCTCAATCCCCAAGAATTATCTAAGTTTGCCAAGCGCCTTGATCTGAAAGTGGTGACAAAACTGTTGGTTTACTAGTGAGATGCCATAGTGATCACTGTTTGTAAGTACAATATCATCAACATATACTACTAGATAGATACACCTGACGCTTGAGTGATGATAAACTACTGAATGATCTTCCTCACTTCATGTCATACCAAATTATTGAAGAATAATGCTAAATTTGCAAAACCAAGCCCTAGGAGACTGCTTAAGGCCATATAAAGATTTGTGGAGACAACATACCAATATAGAAGACTTCCCTTGAGCAGCAAAACCTAGAGGTTTATTAAGAAAAACATTTTGACTTCCAGTTGATAAGAAGCCAACATTGAAGACTAGGCATGACTATGAATAAATGAACAGAGGTCATGTTTGCAGTTGGAGAAAGTGTTACCAAAGTCCAATTCAAAAACTTTTGTATAACCTTTGATGACTAGGCGAGCTTTGAGATGATTAATAATGCCATTAGGACCAACCTTGATAACAAAAATCCACCTACTATTAACATCAGATTTCTCAAGAGGTAAACAAACGAGTTCTCAACTTCTACTATTCTGAACAACACTTATTTCATTAGTCAAGGCTTGACACCAATTAGGATGGGCTAAGACATAACATATAAATTTTGGAATTGTAACAAGAGAAATAGACCAAAGAAAAGTATAAAGTGATGGAGATAATCTATAATAACTCAAAGCACTATAATGAGGATAAGAACTATGGGTAGAGCAATACCTTTATAAAGAGAAATTGAAAGATTAGATTCAATTGTCAAAGTTGGAGGAGATGAAGGAGCACTGAAAGAGAGTCATCTAGTGGAAGATGGGAAATCTATTGACAACTATACACTTGAAAAGGTGGTGGAGGAATAAGGTTTGTAGGCACACTAGAAACAATGCAAGGATCACAAACAAATGGGTTTGTGATTTAATCAGATGGAAGTAAGAATGAATAGACTTAGACTATAGGGAAGACTCAGTGATTGTGACATTGACTGAAATAAAATAGTTGTTAAGGGAAGGAGAGGAAAATATATATCCTTTTTGTGATTTAGTGAATAATATAAAGATACACTTGTGCGACCTAGCAAATAATATATCAAGATTCTGACCAAAATTGTGAACAAAAATAAGTGGTAAGAGATGGAGAGGGTCACGAAGAAATAAAATAGGATGAGAAATTTTGTTATCTAAATTATATGAGATTAATTAGATAACACACACTAAGAACAACATAACCCAAAAAACACCGAGGGATCTCACCATGGATTAACATTGTATGAGTTGTTTCAACAAAATGTCTATTCATGTGTTGAACTACCCCATTTTGTTGAGGAGCACATGAAGTTTATGAAGAATCCCATGAGAAGTTATAAAATTTTGAAAAGCATGAGAAACATATTCACGGGTGTATCACTATGCATAATTAGAATAGAAACTCCACATTGATTTTTAATTTCCTTGTAAAATGATTGAAACATAGAAAACAAATTTAGAATGATCTTTCATAAAAAATAACCAAGTACATCTTGAATAATGATCAATAAATGTGACAAACTACTGAAACCCTAAATTTGACTTAATACAACTTGGTTCCCAAATGTCAAAATGAGCTAAGGCAAAAGTAGACAAAGCATGTTGTGAATCATTTTTAGGAAAAGAACTACGACTGTGTTTTCTTACTTGACATGACTCAAGCTAAACTTGATAACTTAGACAAACGTGGAACAGGCTACAACATGTTGGCAAGGCTAGGATGATCCAACTTAGCATGAGAGGTAGAATCCATGACCATACCAACATGTGCAGATGTTCATAGATGATAAAGACCATAAAACTCATATTCGGTGCCAATAAATAAATAGAACCAGAAGTTTCTCCTTCTGTTTCCAATACAATTGTTTCATGATCTTCTGTGTTGGAGTCTCCTATTTGTGTGGGGTCAAATATTTATCAGCCCATATATTTTATTTTTCATTAAATAAACGAGGTGGGTCATAAGACCTATCTCAATCCAATAATTATAATATTAACATAATTTAGTGTAATTGCTATTATTAATTACATTTTTACCTGTTTGCATGTCTTGTATGTTATATTTTTAAAATTTTTATGAATCATACAATTCACGATACAAAATATTGGCTCTCCAATAGACAATACGATTCACGATTCAATCACCATGAACAGAAGCATCTGAACCAGAGTTCTGACGATCCTCAAAAGATTTGAAAAACTCGTTGAAGATAGTAGATGGTAGTGAAGGATCAAATATCAATGTTGAAGAAGAGGCCATAGATAATTATTTTACATTGGGAAATTAGTTATAATGAAAAAAATTCCAATGAACCTTGATCACAATGAAAGTTATAAGTTTGAAAAGGGGTGGCAAGGATGAGTTGGACGAGGTGGGGAGACCAGACTAGGTGGTGGTAGCACAGTGGTGGTGAAAAACAAAAGCTGTAAAAGGAAATGATAACTACCAGAAAATAATTTCGTAACAAAATTTAGCATCAGTGAATAGTGGGTTCGCTGTAGAGGCATGGAAAAACCCTAGTTCTAGATACAATGTTGAAATAAAAGAGAGGCATAGGCTGTATCCTAATGTGTACCGAGTACATAGGGATATGCATTTATAAATAGAAAAATATAGAGATGGACCTAAGTCCTTTACATCTAACACATACGAATAAATTTTAATTTTTTCACTATATTACAAACAACTGACCTTTCCCTAATGTTTTGAATTCTAATCAAATACAGGATAAAAAGAAAGAGTCCTTTTCCACCAGGTAAAGTCAGCCATATGAATCAAATGACATGGTTAAGGAAAAGTATTAAAAAATATAAATTTATTCGTTTGCACTGGTCTCTGGTTACACTTTAGTTCTATTAATTTACACCTCTTATTGAAGATAATGTTTCCTAAACCCTGGCAGGAATTCAGTTTGGTATGCCTGAACTGATGGTTTTATGGATTTTTCTTTGTTTACAAGTTTCTTTTCCTTTTTTCTTACTTCCTATTTGCAAGGTATTATAATATTTCTCCTTCATCTTCTTTAATCTGTCAGGTTAATTGAGCTGACTGTTGATTAATGCTAGTGCTTTTGTTCTTTATCATATTTGTCTAAATGGAATTATCACAAAATACATTTTTTCCCTTCATTTTTTTTATATTCAGATAATGAATTTCATTAATCTTAGTTGTTCTCGTTGCAGGTCACAGATGCTCCAGAAATTCATTCTAATGGTTTTCATGTTAAATTTGACATTAGTGAAGGCCAGATTGGTTTTGTTTTGCCCGCAGTAATACCTCCGTGTGATGTTGGTATATTCAGGAGGATGGCATCTAATGATAGCAAATTGTATGATGATGGTCCCTGGAAGACATGCATTCTGCTTCCATTCAGATCCCACCTATTAGAAGGAATGCCCTTGAATAGTATTTTGACTATGTTTTCAGATCTTCATCCTTCATTGTTACTATTTCTTCATCGCCTCAAGTGTATCAAGTTGAGAAACATGCTTAATGATACACTCATTGTTATGAAAAAGGAAATTTTAGGAGATGGTATCATTAAGGTTTCTCATGGGAATGAGAAAATGGCGTGGTTTGTAGTATCCCAGAAGTTGCAATCAAATTCCATTCGCTTTGATGTGAAGACAACTGAAATCTCTATGGCATTTACTTTGCAGGAATCAGATAATAGTTACATTCCATGTTCAGATCAACAGCCTGTTTTCGCATTTCTTCCTTTAAGAACATATGGCCTGAAGTTTATTCTTCAAGGTGACTTTGTTCTTCCTTCATCTAGAGAGGAAGTTGACGGAGACAGTCCTTGGAATCAGTGGTTGCTGTCAGAGTATCCTAGTTTGTTTGTCAGAGCACAGAGAGAATTTTGTGAACTTCCCTGTTTTAGGAGCGAGCCTGAAAAGGGATTGTCTGCCTTCATGAGTTTTGTTCCATTAGTTGGTGAAGTTCATGGTTTTTTCTCCAGTCTTCCTCGTTTGATTATTTCTAAACTGCGAATGATGAATTGCTTACTTGTGGATGATGAAAAATGTGAGTGGGCTCTTCCATGTAAGGTATTGAGAGGCTGGACAGAGCAGGTGCGTGATCTTATTCCTGATAACATGCTTCTTGAACACCTTGGGCTTAGATACCTGAAAAAAAATGCTGTATTGTCTGATGCATTAGCAAGGGCGCTAGGCATTGAGGACTTTGGGCCTAACATCCTTGTTCGATTACTGTCATCTTTATGTCATAGACAGACCACCCTTATATCGATGGGCATGAGTTGGCTAGCTACTTGTCTAAATACTCTTTATATAACTATGTTCAATTCATCTGCGTCTGTGTCAATCAATTTTGAAATGGAAGATATTCGGAAAAATCTTCAAAAGATACCATTTATTCCACTTTCGGATGGTACATACAGCTCAGTGGATGAAGGCACTATATGGTTGCAGTCCAATAATTTAAACTCAGGGTTTGACGAAGAGCATAAAATTGAAGCTTTCCCTAATATATGTGCTAAACTAAGGACTGTAAGTCCTTCCCTTTTCTCTACATCTTCGGGTACTCTGAGCTTGAATATGATTTTTATGGACAATATTACCCAGTTACTTCAGGGTATTGGTGTTCAACAGCTGTCTGTACATGATGTAGTGAAGCTGCATATTTTACCTGCGTTGTCTGATGAAACCATGGCAAACAAAAACAGAATGTTAATGGTGGAATATGTATGTTTTGTAATGCTACACTTGAACTCCACCTGTTCTGATTGTTTTACTGAAAGCGATCATATAATATCTGAGTTTAGATGTAAATCTTTGTTATTGACAAATTGTGGTTTCAAGTGTCCTGCCGAGACACCAATTCATTTCTGTACTGGATTTGGGAATCCTGTTACTCCAAAATTGCTGGCTGACTGTGTAAATATGACGTGGCATGAGGTAGACCTAATCTATTTAAGCCATCCAGTAAATGAATCAGTTTCATCTGCAGCGGTGAAGTGGAGGAATTTTTTTGAGAAAATTGGCATCACAGATTTTGTTCAAATAGTTCAGGTGGATAAGAGTGTTGTTGATATACGTGATGCCACATTTAAGCAGGTGATGTGGGATAGGGGTCTAATATCGGCTGAATTATTAGTCAAAGACTGGGAATCCCCAGAAATAGTGCAATTATTGTCCTTGTTGTCTAAAGGTTGCAATCTTGAAAATTGTAAATATCTCTTGGAGGTTCTTGATATGTTATGGGATGCTTGCTACAGTAATAAAACAACGGGTCATTTCTATCCTAAATCTGCTGGGGATAGTCATCCCTTTAAGTCTACATTTATATGCAGCTTGTGTGATGTCCAGTGGGTGGTTTCAACCATGGATACAGACGTACACTATCCTAGGGATTTGTTTTATGATTGTGAAACAGTCCGGATGGTCTTAGGAGATTTTGCACCGTATGCTGTTCCAAAGGTTAGTTTTGGGCACATTTGTGTTATTCAGTGAGCGAATGTATAATTTCTCCTTTTGGATTTCCTAACATTTTTCTTCGGTTAGTCAGTGTGATATTTTCAGTCTGTTATTTCTGTTAGGTTTTTGGGTGTTACAGTTATAGCTGTTACAATAATTGATTTAGCTTGTGCATATTCTATTCTAATAGAGCATAACCAATTATAGTCCGTGTAAAAAAGTGTTTCAGCAGGAAGCAATAATTATGGAATTACTTTTCTTGATATGAATAGAGAATTGTTTTGCCCATATAAGCTCACAAGTAAGGGATGTCATTTCTATTAGGTTTCTTGGTGACAAGAAACCTAGATTTCTCTGGTTAGGTTCCGAAACATAACAGGCAAACAGACTATTAGGAATAAAAGAGGGAAGTAACCTAATACTTTACGGTAAGGAAGGGCGAAGTGAAGCCGAACAGTTCATGAGAGGAGAAGTGAGGTCGAACGGTTCATGAGAAGAGAAGTGAGATCGAACGATTCATGAGAGGAGAAGCCGAACGGTAAGGACAGGGAAGCGAGACCGAACAGAGAGACAGAGAGAAGTATAGACCGAACGATATTCAGAAGGGAGGAGGGAAGTAGAGGCCGAGTGGTATAAATAAACGAATACCGAACGGTAGATGGAAGAGGGAGTTAAGGGCCGAATGGTGGTTGCAAGGAAAGAGGGCGTTGAGGGCCGAACGGTGGTTGCAAGGAAGAGAGCGTTAAGGTCCGAATGGTATCAAGTCACTAATACCGAACGGAACAAAGCCGACTGTTTTCTCTTGTAGGAAAGGGTGCGGGTATGAGATATTATAAATAACTTTCCTGTAACTCTACTCAATGAGGTTATTATCTTTTGGGTAAAGACTGGGCATATTTGCCAGTGGAGGAAGATATGCTTCCTTGGGGGAGATTACACTTGTAATTTTCTTTACATTACAGAATCAATAATACATACTTACCTACTTTTATTTCTATTGTTCTAGTGTTTGAGTGAGAAGAGAGCGTAGATTTAGGTTACTCGTATAAAGTAACCTAACACAGACACAACACTGGAAAATGGTATTATTATTCCAAAACAATAAGGATGTTTGAATACAGCCAAGGGACACAACTTCCCTTCACACAGGATGTAACAGATCCTGTCTCTACTTTCTCAATTACAAAAACGTGTCTTTCATAAGACACATCCCCCCACTTGAGATAAAAATATGTTCTTGAGGGCTTAAAAGACACCTCTCATGTTATGTTATTTATATAGATAAAGAGTTGATACAATAGAGAGATAGAAGGTCAAGTCACTGTCCTAGACTGTTAGGTACAATGATTAGAGATAATCCAACACATTATCCCCTATTTTAGTCCTACTGACTACACTAACAATTAGACTTAGTAATTATTCTAACCCTATATATAGCCATCCCCCAAGTGACACATAACAGCCTAACAACCCCAAGCGTCCTATCAATCTATGTCTTGTTTTCTAATTCCGTTTTTCCTAACATAGACCCTCATGGTCCTATCAATTTATCTATTGATAAGGGATCATCTTATGTTATTGAGATTACAAGTTAATGGTGTTTAGGTGATATATGGGCGTGAAGATTAAAGAGGACTCTAATCCCTCACACATGGCATAACACTAAACACTCTATTCAAATTATTTAATCCTTTACAAGTGGTGGAGAGGTCTTCTTATATAGGTGTTGGAAGGGACCCTCTTAGCTATTACACAAAGTGTGATTCTAGAGGTAAGGCAACCTAGAAACTAGAACAACCGAGCATGACCTATGTTAGATGTTAAGATGTGTGTTTCTTTTATTTGGGCTTAGTCTATTCTGTATTAAGGGCATTGGCCCATATCTTACAATATAAATAAACTACCCTATGTGTATGCTAAACACACAAGGGATATTTTCTCCCAATCTTCTCTATTTCTCATAACCTAGATTCTAGTAATCCTCCTAGGAAGAGCCTCTTCATCCTCATGAGGAGTGATGGACTCATCATCCTCCTCTTGGAGAGAATTCAACCATGAATTTGCAACACCTATATCAAAAGGAGAATGGTCACCAACATTTAAAGTAGGGCTAATGTTATAACTACTGAGTAAATCTAACTCATGGGCATTGTTATTGATCCTCATTAAAACATAGGGGTTGTGAATTGCTTCATATTGTGCGACATTGTTATTGATCCTCATTAAAACATAGGTTGTGAATTGCTTCATATTGTGCGATACGAATTGTGTATCGTACCGTACTTACTACCATACTGAGTATTGATATGGTTTACATAGGCTAAGTGTACCATGTAATTCAGAATTTATAGAATAAGTACCGGTATGGTTTATATACTGAGGTCATTTTTATGCTATTATTATGTTGTATTAGAATTGCCTTTCCTAGCTTGGATTTTGGTTGTCGTTTGGTTGGATGCTTGTCCTACTAGAGCCAGAATTATATGTGAGGATATTAATTTGTCTATCTGCTAATTATTAAGTTTCAAAATTTGAATTTTTGATGAACTGTACTGTTTTTTTAATGCTTTCCTTTGGTTGCAGTACCTGTGCTACATCAATGTTGTGTACTTGTATTTTGGATTTTGAATACCGTGACACAGTTAGCTGAAAAAAGAACATAGTAACTGGAATTTGACAGTTTTTTTCTGTGTTCAATTAGGTGAAAAGTGAAAGATTAGTAAAAGATTTTGGGTTTAAGACTAGGGTTACACTTGGTGATATTTTGGACGTTCTTAAGGCCTTGAGAAAATCATCAAAGACTCCATTCGAGGCAAGGTATGCATGTCCTTTACAGCTTTTACATATGCAGTTTAACTAGAGTTGTTTGATTAACTGCCACACTTTTCATCTAGAAGCACAATGACATGAAAGATACGGTGACACATGTTAGATATTTACCCTATTTATCATGATTATATTATGTCTAGGGTTACCCTATTTATCATGATTATATTGTGTCTAGGATTATCCTATTTATCATTATATTGTGTCTAGGATTATCCTATTTATCATGATTATATTGTGTCTAGGTTACCCTATTTATCATGATTATATTGTGTTTAGGTTACCCTATTTATCATGATTATATTGTGTCTAGGTTACCCTATTTATCATGATTATATTGTGTCTAAGGTTACCCTAATTATCATGTACTCTTGTATTAATTTATTTTTATAAATAAAAGATTATGAGAGGGATCAATCAAGCCCTCAAGAATTATTTTACAGTTTCAATCTCAAGTTGGTATCAGAGCAGGTTGTCTGAGTCTCTTCCTACTCTGCCTTTGTTGGCGCCGGTGGCCAACGCCGCCACCGGCGGTCTTAAAAATTTCGTCTTTTATGAAATACCTCACTGAGCAGTCTTGTTCTAGTTTCTGTCTAGTCTCCAAACCCTAGTTGTTGTCCGCAACTTGCCGCTGTCTGGTGCCGTTTGCCGCTGTCCGGTGTCGTTTTTCCGCTGTCCGGTGTCGTTTGTCGCTGTCCAACGACGTTTGTCGTTGTCCAATTGGCACTGTTTTTCACTATGAGGAGCTGTCCACATAAGTTTGTCACCATCAACCTCTGTTCTCTGCCAATCCGATGTCGTCCGCCACTATCCGTCGACGGCTACCGCCACAGTTTAGTCTGACGACCAATGAATTTGGATCGCCTCCTTGAGCGACGGTCAACCCTGCTTGTGTCGTGGGCTAGTTCTCATCCAAGTGTCGTCACGCACGCCACATCTGTTTGACCTCCGCTGTTGCTGCCGTCTCATTTCCTCTAGGGAAGTTAGGGGTTTTGTGCGCATCGAGGAGCGCGACCCATCCCTGGTGGTTGCTGCCTCATTCTCCTCCACTTGCACAACTGCTCTTCAATTAGCTTCTAGCGTGTGCTTGTCACACTTGTCGAAATTACACTACGACATTGCCATTCGTCTTGTCGGAGCTCCTGAGTGCGTTTTGGTACTTGTTTCTTAGTTTCGATGTTTGTAACTTAGACCTAGGGTTTTATTCTTTGATATTTTTGGAATCCTAAGTCCTTTAGATCTATGTTTCATCATTGTTTGACTCGCCGAATCATGTTGAGTCCATATACGTCCTTGGTTTCTGATTTCAAAGTCAGCAAACTGCTCTTGACGCCACTTTGTCACTTTTTTCTTCATTGTTGGTCACTTTCTCCTTGGGCTCGAGGCTAGTTTGTTTAGCCCGTACTTCTTGTGATACAATGCTAAGTATCACGTTTGGGAGTAGTTTAGCACAGAACCTTTGGACCTCCAACCTGTCTTTGGCCTTTAATGTCATCATAAGTCTCAATCTTTGTTTCTTGAATCTGTCATCCTTACGGTTCTCAACACAATCCAACCATGGTTCCTAGTGGTCCTTTGATGAATAAAGGAGATCATTATGACCTTCCACCTTCACAGTATCGTCGTTCGCCGTGAGGGGGAGTATCTTTCAACCACTACAGGCCCCATCTGATGGCAATTTAATCCCTGTAGTTTGTCGCTTTTAGCCACTACAGGCCCCATCCTTACTTGATGGCAGTTTAGTCCCTATAGTATGTTTTTGTCCACTGGAGGCTCCATCCTTACTTGATGGCAATTTAGTCCCTGTAGGCTACATCAATGGCAATTTAGTCTCTGCAGGTCCCATCAGTCAGTAATGGCAATTTAGTCCCTGCAGTGAGGGGGAGTATGTTTCCAGCCACTAGTCAGACACTAGTCAAAGGCCCCAACTAGTCAGAGATGGCAGTCCCTACAGTTTTGTTGCTTTCAGCCACTGCAGGCCCCAACTATTCAGAGATAGCAGTCCCTGCATTTTTGTCGCTTTTAGCCATGCAGGCCCCATCTTTACTTGATGGCAATCCAGTCTCTGCAGTTTGTCGTCTACCACTCATCATTCACTTTTGATAGAAATCAACTTTGTCAAAGTCATCCTACTTAAAGGTTCATGGTGCTAGATGAAGTTTCGTGGTTGTCCTATCAACATTAATCATTGTCGTTGTCCTTAAAGGTTCAATTTCGTGGTTGTTTGATTAACTAGTGTGGCAGTTTAACTAGAGTTGTTTGATTAACTGCCACACTTTTCATCTAGAAGCACAATGACATGAAAGATACAGTGACACATAAATTTAAATTAATTCTACCCAACACCGTTTGTATGCGACACATATAATTACTTTAAGATTAATATTACAACATGTGCCATATTGTGGAATGATGGAGGAATGGTTCCGAAGCTTGAAGAAAAGGAGGATTTGAAGGAGGACAAGTGTTAGTGGATGACTGATCTTGAGAAAGGTTCGGCCAACTCTCAAAAAAGAGGCTAGTGGCTAGAATTTAGGAGACTAGCTTAAGGAACTCAAGAACAAGTATGAGACAAAATTAGCATCATATCATTCCTCATTCCGAGTTTAAAATAACAAAGGTGGAAACCCATACACACACACACACATATATATATATATGTGTGTGTGTGTGTGTATGTGTGTGTCTGAATCTTCCCATGTGACCCTAAATTCATGGCACCATGAGTGGATCAAGTGACACTTGTCAAATCATGCTTTTAACATTGCAACAAGTGCAAAATGTGCAAGCCTCTGCAAATGTGTGACTAGACTAGGGTTTCTCTTGGGCTTGAGTGAACCCAATTGAAACCTTAACTAGACTACTCTAGCCGAGTCTAATCCTAGTTTTTACAAGACCTAAAACCAAGCCAAAAAAACCTACATTACTTGGCCCACATACAAGGCCCAAAGCTATAGACTAGCCTGTGCAAATACAAGGCTGGAATGATCTACACTACTTTTGTACATTTTATTACATATTAGGGTTGATCCATGTTGATAAGAGCTTAGCCTACTGAAGTAGTTATTATTATTGTATTCTCTTGGCTGTTGCTATAGTGGTTGGTGCCTTGGTTAGGGGTCTTCCATTATCTCCTCCTTGTAGAGAAATACTAGTCCTCAAATCTGTAATGTCTACTTCATCTGCTTCCACCATCATGCACTACTTTTTTACAATTTTTATTACATATTAGGGTTGATCTAGTGTTATCAAATTTTGGCCATAGCGGTGCCGTGGTGAAAGCCGGTAGTAGTTTTTCAACTTGCCGCCACAAAAAGGCAGTGGCGAAGCAAACTTTTCATGGCGGTTCATGGTGGCCGCTTTTTGCATAGTGGCTGGTGGTGGTGGAGTGGAAATGGTGGAGGAAGTGCGGGTCTGAAAAGTAAAAGGGTGGGAAGCCCCTAACAAAACCCTAACATAAATATTAATAATAATAAAGACATTATACTTCAACATATTATTATTATTATTATTATTATTATTATTATTATTATTATTATTATTATTATTATTATTATTAATATGTTGAAGAAGTTTATGTGCCTATTGGTAAGAAGAGAAAAGTTGAGTCGCCAAATTTAGAAATTTGCTGTCATTGACTATCAGTCATTCTTTTGTTTCTTTGCTAACAATTTTAAATTACACAAGTTTACTCACAGATAATGTCGATTGCTTTTGCCAGCATAACACAAATGACCAAATTATATACATTCATTTGGAATGAAATGGCATCTTCTAGGAAGAAAACTATGGATGACTTGATGTCTGGACCTTTCATATTTATACCAAACTCATCTGTCTATGATCATAATGATGCTGTATGTGGGACGTTTGTGTATCCCAATGAAGTTTATTGGCATGATTCAATTGGCTCTGTTCAGCAAATGAAGGAGTTCCATCCTCAGTGCAACTCATCTTATTCCCCTATAAACAAGTCGCTATGCAATATTTACCCTTCTCTTCGTGGTTTCTTTGTTGATGAGTGTCAAGTACAAGAGGCACCTCCTCTGTGCAGCTATATTCAAGTTTTGCTGCAGTTATCAACTGTCACTTCGCCTTCAGAAGCAGCAGATAAAGTAAGTTTTGATTTATATATAGGAAGTGTTTCTTTTACCTGGAATCTTATCCTGTTCTCTCTCCAGATTTTGCAGGTTTTACTAAAGTGGGCAGATGGACTAAAGTCTGGTTCGCTTAGTGTTGAGGGTGTCAATTATCTGAAAGAATGTCTTTCCAAATTAGAGTTTCCTGTGCTTCCCACTGTTCTAGATAGGTGGGTTTCGTTGCATCCTTCTTTCGGTCTTGTCTGCTGGTGTGATGATAAGAAGTTGAAAAAGGAATTCGAACATTCGGAAAACCTGGACTTTCTCAATTTTGGAGAACTGACCGATCATTGTAAGGAAATGGTGCAAGAAAAAATTTCCATCGTCATGAAAAGCTTTGGTATTCCAGCTATCTCGGAGGTATGATCACATTTTCTCCTGTGATTCTGTTTTTCTCTGTTATATGTTCTTGCACTCTAGACTATTCTTAAATTATTTTCAATCGCATTTTCCCCCTGATTTTATAGTGCTACTGATTAGTTTTATACTTATGTGGTTTAGACATTTCTGAAAAGCTTGATTAGTTCATCTGATATTTAATAGCTTAGTGAGCCAAATGATATCTTGTTTTCCAACACACTTCCAAAGTTCAATAGAAATATCATCGGGACTAACATCTTTACCGTTTTCCATCCTCGTCAAGGCTTCTCTTGCCTCTCCAATTTTAAATATATGATAGTAATCCAATTTTTTGTCCTATTGGATTTCTAGTCCTTTCATATTACAATCTTATGATTGTTCATAATTGTAAAATTTATAAAAGTAATACCTCCCATCCTCTTTAATATATCTTGATCTGTGGTCAGAAGTTTACTTTTTTTCTCTTTAATACATCTTTCTTGATCCAAATATATCTTGTTTGCCTTCTTTATTTTGTTAAGCTTTTGTACTTTTGATCTCCTCTAATCATTCTGTTCTCTTTAAAAGTCTTAAGGTTTTAGATTGTTTCGGTAACAACTTTCCTTTTCTAATTTCGAGCATACACTTGTCCTATTTTCAAACTTATTGCACCCTTTTAGACAATAAAGAACTCTGTTTCTTGCCTTGTTTGAATAGTTTCATTATATTGCCAAGATTCTTCATCTCTCAGCACTCACTGCCTTTCATTCTCCCAAGACTGCTTTAGCAACATTTACTAATCTTCCTAGACATCACATCTCAATGAGGTTAACACTGCCTTTTTATCCCAATTATCTTCGTTCAATAATTTCATCTTAAAAAAGTCTATGTTTTTCTCCATGGATCTGCTACCACTTGATTAGCTTGTTGAGTTTTCTCGTTATGCCTCTTCATGTTACCATAAGAAATCAAAGAATATTTCACAGATGATAAAAAAAATTATTGAGACTTTGAACAGAATTTTCCTTTGTCAGTAAGCTAATAAATAACACTGTAATTTGTTAGTCCTTGGACCTATTTAGAGTTATGACTGACTGAGGGGCATTTAATCAGCCACATAAAATCACTTAACTGGACATAGAGTTATGACTGAGGGGCATTTAATCAGCCACATAAAACCACTTAACTGGACTAGCCTATTTGTCATTATGCGCGTGTTTGGATGAGCTTCTCCACAACTCCTTCTAGGAGCAAAATTAAAAAAATGAAATTAACTTTTTTCATGAACTAAAATTAGAATGTACAGGATAAAAATAAAATTGTGGAAACTATATTAAAGAGCTTCTATAAATTAGCTTATGCATATACTATATTTAACTTACATAGAAAGTAATTTCAATTTTTCCTATTTTATATGTTGCTTCTAAACAGA
>NW_025909507.1:0-10512 GCF_018835915.1 Vigna umbellata
CACATAATCTCAATCAGATTTTCAAAACAATTATCATGGATGAAGAGCAAACACAAGAGATTTGCATTCATTTCAAGCTTAACATATGATTCACTCAAATCACCAGACCAATTGCGCAAGAACTATCCACTAGGCAAGTCAAAAATAAATTCAAATTAAAAAACTGAAAGCAAATAAAACTTGAAACTAAAACTGAAAAACCGATTTAGGTGGACTCTTTGCAGCTTCACAACTATTGAACACTAGCTTTACTTCCATGTGAAACATCTTCCTCCTCCCAGTAGCTTATGCTCTGCAACTGCTCCAGCTCCCCCATCAGTAGGGGCCTGGCCCCCAGGCCATGTGAAAAAGTCATCAAGCAAACATCATGGTTAGTGTTTGTAAACAAGTTTGGAACCAAAAATTAGCACTTAACCAGTGGTATAGAATCATGTAGCTTGATAAAACATGTAAAACAAAAGGCTAGCAGCAAGGCCCACTTATAACAGAACCAAATTGCATAGAAAGTAGGAGTGTTGTCCTGGTGCGCCATAGCTGAGCAGCACAGGTTTTGTGCAACTGAGCGCCATATCAGTAAAATGTAGAGAAAAGCCTTTTGCTGATATAGCGCGCAGGTGCAGCTGAGCGGTGGTCTGGAAGATGCAATTTTTCAGCAGTTTGGACATTCAATCTTGGACATTTGACATTTTTCATGCATTCACACTCATTCAAAACTAGATGTTCATGTTCCTACTTCATAAAAACACATGGAAATCACAGTGAAACAAATTAAATGCATGAATCTAAAACATGAATGCCATATTCAATACACCTAAACCTTACACCTTAAAACCAGATTTTTACACAGAAACACACCTAAACATATCATAACATAACAAAGCATACTTAATCACACCAAAACAAATGAAAACAGACTGAAGCACTCTTAAACCACATTAACTCACCTAAACACTCAACATTACACCAATGTAACTATTAACATCACATAAGTTAAATTGCAAACTAACATGCTCCAAAATAACTAAATAAAGCTAAAACACTCTAAAGCAAATTCAAGCAATCACATCACGCTCAAACAACAAAATCACACATAAGAAAAGGTTAGAAAGTTGGGTTGCCTCCCAAAAGCGCTTGTTTAACGTCATTAGCTTGACGGATTACTCAATGAAGTGCAAATGTTGTTGTTGGTGTGCTCCTTTCACCAACTCTTCTTGAACCACATTCTAGCCACCAAATCAACTCTCTTAGCATAATTATCTTCATCTTAGCCCTTCCACTACCTTGACATCTTTAAATACTCAATCCTCTTGATCAACTTTGGCTTGCTAGGCTTGAGCTCCTTGTCTCTCTTCAAAGGATGGTGGAGACTAGTCTTTCTCTTTTCCTTCTACCTTTCTTCTTCATCTTTCACTTAGCACTTGGAGCATCTTCAAGGGAGGAAGAATTTGGGGCAGCTTGTGATGCTCAACATAGTTGTCTCATTGTGTCCTATAATTCCTTCAATCTCAGGGTCTTCATGATGCTTTTGAGGCTGTAGTCCTCCTTATGTGAACACCTCCCTGCATACACTTAGACAAACCTAGGCTAAAGCCACAAATTAGCCCAAATAAAAGTGAAAATCTATTTACAGCAAAAGAGTTAGTTCTATATACAAAATCAGGTCTACATAAGTTAAAAACCTCACAAAAGTCTAGTATTGAAACGAGTCCCCGGCAACAGCGCCAAAAACTTGTTAGGCGATTTCGGCAAGCGTACCAAATTGTTCAAGTAATAAACCGTGGTAAGACCAGGTATCGTTTTCCCAAGAGACTCGTAATACTAGAAAATTATGCGATTAACAACTCATATAGACTCAAGAACAACTCATCATTTAAGAATATGTGCAAAAAGATAAATTCACAAGAAATTACAAGTTTGGACTTTGGTATTGAAGATACTAGGACCTCCAAAGAACCGAAGACCCCAAATGAGATGCAGCCCTCCAAGCAGCCCTCCAAGCTCTCCTCTAAGTGAGATGCACCTCCAAAGAACCAAAGACCCCAAATGCTTCGAGACAACTTAAATAAATAGGCATTTTGACACATCAACAGCGTCACCGCTCAGCTGCACCCCAGCTGCACCCCAGCTGCACCCCCGCGGCAGCATTCCAGAGAGCTAGCGCTCAGCTGCACAAAAACTGTACCGCTCAGCTACAGCAAGTCTGGTCGGGTGGCGCTCAGCTGCACAGAAACGGTGTCGCTCAGCCACAGCATTCCAAAAATTCTCTCTTTTTGTTTTACTTGCTTTTGTGGCTGGTTAAGCTCTATACATTGGTGGAGGTTCTTCTAAGCATAATATTAGCTACAAAATACGGGGATTAGTGATGATAATACATCAATGTAGCCTAAAACACATTTATTTAGAAAACAAGACAAAAGAAGAGGATTAAACAAGTTACAAGTTAGAAAGGAGTTGATTTTGCTACTAAAATGATGCTTAGATAATGGTAAGAATTAGCATTATCAGGCGCCCAAGTGGTGAGCGGTAGTGACTGTTTTAGTGTTTTCCGGTTCTGTGCAGGTGATGATGAGGGCTCTCTGTTTTTCCCTCTTTTTGAATGAGAAGAATTTATTTATTTTTGGGACTACTGCTTGATGATTTATGTGTTTGTTTATTGAATCTCTATGTGCAGGAATGGCTTCTTCTTCAGGAAAAAGGATCAAGACCCTTGGTACTAAAGACAAGGGAACAAAGAGGAAGGAGAAGGAGCAGTTCTACTCAAACAAGTTCAGAACTCCTACTCATGAGAGATACTTCCCAACTGTAGAGGGAAGGAGATTGCTGATGGAAAGAAAGGTGGCCAAATTACCTTCTTTGGCTCCTTAATTTGAAAGGGAGCTGAACAACAGAGACTGGGGCCACTTTGCAACCTACCCCTCTCCCGCCAATGTAGACATTGTCAAAGAGTTCTACACAAATGCAAAAGCATTGGGGGAGAGGATGAGATGTACTTTAATTACTTAAGAGGTAAGAGGGTTGCCTTTCATGCCGACACCATTGACACTTTTCTTGGTGTAGAGTGGGAAGGGGACCAGTGTTAGTTTGCCACGTCCTTGCTGGAAGGACTTGATTATGAGTACGTGGAGCGGACCTTATGTGTACCTGGAGGGCACTTTCAGAGGAACAGGTCTGGGGCACCCATTCACATCACTAGACCCCATCTGACGCTTCTGACAAAGTATTGGATGCCATTCTCTCATGCCAACATTCAACCATGCTCCCATGTATCGGACATCATTGTCCAGAGGTCCATCTTCCTCTACTGTGTTCTCAGGGGCCTCAACATTAATATTGGGAAGGTTATAGCCAATGAGATTCAAAGCTATGCCCGTGGTTTAACCAGTAAGGCACCCCTAGGACATCCCTCCTCGACCACCCATCTTTGTGAGGTTGTTGGTATTGATGTTTCTAGGCCACCACTAGAGTATCCAAGAAAGGAGTTGGACGCAGCTTACTTTACTCACTATTGTGCAGTAGATGAGCCAGGCAAGCCAGCACCACTACCATAGCAGCCTAGGCCACACAAGAGAACATCACCACCAACCCAGGAGCCAGTCCATGATGTCGCTCCTTTTCAGATTCGAGACATGTATTATTCTTTGCTTGATTCTAGACTAGTTGTCGTATATAGGGACGAGCAGGCGCTGCTGAGGACACTGACGTCCGCATTCCCTCAGAGACAGTTCATGTCTCAAGATGACTTTGCAGCCTATGTGGCATGGTCCGCTGAACTAGCACATGAGGGTGGTAGAGTTGAAGCTTCAACCATGGATGAGGAGGGTGGTAGAGCTGAAGCTTCAGCCATGGATGAGGATACTGAGGATGAGGATGATGAGGATGCTGAGGATGAGGATGATGAGGTTGAGGAGGATGAAGACTCTAATGATGAGTGATGAGTTGTACTGGGCATCTACTGATGGATGCCACCTTTGGTATAGACCAGAATTTCTTTTATTTTTCTGTTTTTATTTCTTTAATTGTTAGACTTTATTTTGTTTCTGTTTTTGTTATTTTTTCTTTTAATTATTTGTTTTGTTATTGTACTATGCTTGGACAAATTACACTTCTTTGGTTCAACTATTGTGTTTTGTGATAAGTACTGCTTTGTGATGCTCTAGTGTGTTGATTGTTGTTGAGATGATGCATGATTTGCTAATATACAGATGATGACTCACAGTGTATGAAATAGGTGCTTGAGGTAAAATGTGATTGAGATACTGATGCACAAATTTATGATCACCAAAATATGATGTCACAAACTTGTTTAACAATCGGCAAGTATGACCGAATCGTTTCAAGTAATAAACTCGGTAAGACCAAGTATCGTTCTCCCAAAGGACTCACGGCCTAGTTTAGTTATGTGATTTGTTGATTAGCTAAGACTTAAGAACAAAATAAGTGGAGTTTAATATGCAAAAGACGAAAATAAACATGTATGCATGAGGTTGATCAATGGCTAAAACAAAAGACAAGCACTTTCAATGAAATATATTGATGAATATGTTGTTGGGGGTCAATTTCATCTTATCCACTCTCATATGTTTTAGGAATTCAACATTCAAGTCATCATTGCTAATGCCACTCTCTAAATTACCTTTCAAGAAGGCTTCTCCCTAATTACGAGTTCATACGATTCCTAGCATTCCTAATAATTAGTTTTTTTAGCACAGGAGCTTAAGGCAACCAATATACTATTGGGAGAAATTCCCCGGATCTAGACTTCCCCGTACGTTCCCGTATCGACAAAATCAATAATCATGCAATGAATGAGTTAAACAAAGCAAGCATTGAGCAAAGAGGAAAAACCCTAACTAATGATGAAAGAAAGAATAAGTCTTAGATTAAGATGCAAGCACAAATTCCATATATGAGAGCTTCAAAAGATTACATTGCTTCCCCAACAAACATACAAGGTTTAGTTCACCATATTCATGGTGAACCTAGATGAACAATAATGAAAGAATGAAGGATAAAACCCTAGAAAGGTGAAGAGGTAGCTTGAGCATCCAAGATCCTCCTTCAAAGGGGTGGAAGAGAGAGTGTTTGCTTCGTTTCTGCCAAAGATACCTAACCCTAGGAAACCCTAAAGCTTATATATTATTCGTAAATTACAGAAAATTAGGTCCAAGCCCATAAAAGTGCCGCTCAGCGGTAAAGTACCGCTCAGCGGTAAGTGCGTGAGTCGTTTCTTCCCCTCAGCGGCCATTTTGCCCCTCAGCAGACCTCCCGTAAGCTCCTGATTGCCGCTCAGCGGTAAACTACCGCTGAGCAGTGACTTCGGCTTCTCCTTTTGCACTTTTTGATGTCTTTTCTGATTCCATCTCTCTCCTTCTTCACTTCTTTCACCAAATTCACCTTAAAACCTACACAAAAACACTGAAATCAAGCATAAACATATCCAGCTCTCTTATTTCTGAAAATATGAAAAAAAGCATGATTTCAAGCTAGTTTCTAAGTGTAAAGGTTGCTTTTTGTGTCAATTTTAAGCATGAAAATAACAGTTTTTCAACTGTTATCAGATACTAAGTAGGGTGCTTTTCTGAGTTTTGGGACTTGTGAGTTTACTTGTGTGAGTTTTGGGCTTCAGAGTTGTTGTGAATAATTATTATTACTTTGGAAGCATGAATGATTTTGCCCAAATTTTATGTGATTGAATTACTTCTTTGCAAGTTTCATATGATCAAGGTCATCTTTTGTTGTCCCTTATTCTTTTAGCCTTCACATAAATTTTTGCCCATTAAAAAAAAGAACAATTTGTTCTAACCTTGAACCTTATGCATGTTTTGAAAACCCTTTTTGAAAATCTTTACCTTGAGTTAAGTTGAGAACATTTGATGAGGTATTGATAAAGGTTAAAGTTTGGGGTTTCTGGGAAAATTAAAAAGAAAAAGCATTGAGCTAAGCAGTAAGTACTTGAAAAGCAATAGCAAAAGAAAAAGAGAAAGAAAGATGAGAAGAAAAGAAAAGATCAATGCAAGGGAAAGCTGGGAAAAAGAAAGAGAGTTTGTACTTGAATGATGAAATCATAAATGTCTCTCTTAACTCAAGGATTTTGCTAACAAGAAAAACCAATTTCCTTCTTAGCCCAGCCAAGTTACAAGCCATGAAAAGCCCTTGTGATGACAACTTGCTTTTGAGTATGTTTGATTGTGGGTAAATGAAAGGCAAAGTTAATTTGTGTGACATTGTGATAGTAGAGTGAAAAAAGACACCAACACCTCAATATACACCTGTGAGTTGAGTGATACACTTTTGAGTGCTTGAGTGAAACACTTTGCTTGGTGAGGAGTAGTTCTTTGAATTTATGATTACATCTTTCCTGGGTTGATTGATCATTCTTAAGGATAACATCTGTTGAAGTATATGAGCATCACATTGATTTTGATTGAATTAAGGCATCTGCACATCTTGACTAATTTTTGTATGTTGAGTTGATAAAAGGGATTGCTTGTCTGAAAGAAAAAGTTTTTGAAAGAGGTTGAGTCATTGCAGTGATTGTTATGAAAAACTGAGTTACAGGACAAGCAAAGTTCTAAGTTTGGGGTTGTGATAACGGTTGAAAATACCATTATCTGTGATGTAATTTTGATACTAAATGCACCCTTTTGTACTTAGAAACTTGCTTGGAATCATGTTTTTCTGTTAAGTTGTGTGAATAAGAGAGTTGAGGTTGAATTTAATGATTTTATGATTAATTCCCCTCGTTTTGATAGAAAATGAGATAATATGGAAAGTATGGATGAAGTGCCATGGAGATCGAGCTTAGAAAGACTTGGAAAAGCACTAGAAGGGAGGAGTGCTCAAACAAAGGCAGGGATGACAGAGGCCAACCGAGGCAGTATGGTCTTCTTCTAAACAAAGGCAGGGATGACAGAGGGATTTGGCAGGGATGGCAGAGGGATTTGGCAGGGATGGCAAGCTTATCTACCTCGATTCCCCACCCTAGGCGAGGCAATAGCCCCTTATGAGAAAGGTGTCAGATGCTACATCTGACTTAATTGCTTTGTGTTGGGTTATATGCCTCGGTTGATTCTACCAACCGAGGTAGTATCTCTACCACCATAAAGTTGTCAGTTGAAAGGTCTGAGTTAGGTGTAATATCTGTAGGGTTTATGCCTCGGTTCACTCTTTAACCGAGGTAGTATCCTTTTTACACATCGGTTGCTTGACAGCCGAGGCATATACGTTTCTAAAAATTACGAAACTGCCACCGCATTTTTATACGCTTCGATTTTTCTGGAACGAAGCGCAATGGACGAGTTTAAAACGCGCTTTTTTACTAGTGGTAATTTATTTAAAATCATTTTAAGTTTATCTTAATTGATGTTTATTTTAGTATTTTTTGTGTTTCTTTTTTGAATGTATTATTAAATTAGTACTTTATTTAAAATCATTTTAAATTTATCTTGATGCTTTTTTTTAGTTTCTCTCCAAATTGGTTTTTATTTTTGTATTCATCTCTTTTATTAATGTTGTTGGTTGTGTGAGACTGTATTTAGTTTCACATTTACTATACATTATCAATAATAGATATTTATAAAACTTAAAATCAAATTTATTTAATTGAGTTAAACTCAAATCCAAATTTAAATTATAACAAATTCTACATCAATGATTAGACTAAGAGCATTGTCAAAATTTAAAGAGAATAATGATTATACTCTTTTGTTACGAGTTTTTTGTTTTCTAATTTTTTTTCTTATTCTCTATATGGTTTGCATGACTTCCTTTCTTTCTATCTTCTATATAAAAAGTCTATGTTATGTCGATAAATATACAACTTTTATCACAATAAAATTCTTCACATACAACTTTACTTACATGGGATCTAAAGCAGGTTGTCATGACTTTCCAAACCCTTTCCACCCATCAATAATAAAGAAAACATTGAAGCCATTCTTTATCACAGAAATTGGAATGCTCCTTCTAGTGCAAGAACACTTGGAAAAGTATCACCAACCCAACCCCATGGGTTAAGCATATCTTGGAACAACAACAATCATGGAAGATACAACAATGGAATTGGACGCAATTTTTCTTGATCCAACACCTCTCGTCGGGCCATTTCTTCTCTTCTCCAAAACAACACCTCAGATCTTGTATCACTTCCCACTGAAGCTCATATAATAGGTGGTGGATAGATCTTCAACAATAAGTTTAACAAAGATGGATCTCTCTAATGATGAAAAGCACACAAAGTCACTCGTGGTTATACTCAAATTGAGAAAGTTGATTATTTTGAAACTTTTAGCCCTATGGTCAAACCAATCACCAGTCACATTGTTCTATCCTTTTTTATTTCCAAAAGATGGCCAATTCACCAACTCAATATTAACAACACCTTCTTGCATGACACTTTTTATGAACTCGTGTACATGGGCCAACAACTTGAATTTTCAACTAACTCCTCTCAAGTTTATAGTGTCAACAAAGCCATTTACGGTCTCAACAAGCACATCTTTCATGGCATCAAAAGGTAAGTAACATTTTAACACATTCATAAGTTCCCAAAATGAGTTGATTTTAATATTAATTTGACACTTATCTTATCTTGATTTTGTTAAATATCTATCTTAATCACCCTAATTTTACTTGTTTTGCAGATTTTGATGAAATGTGAGAGTCAAAGTTGAATTTCACCAAAAAAGAGAGAAATTCTAAGCACTTTACAAGAAATTGGTATCGCACGGCTGTAAAGCTAAATTTTGATGCTTGAGCCACAAGGAAAACCCATATTAGAAGGTTTCCTCTAGCCTTGACTTGAGGCTTAAGCCATGAAGAATTTTTCGCATAGAAGCAATCTCAAAAGGTTTCAACCTATCATTGTGCAGCTTAACCCACAAAGGAAACCCACCATAGGAGAAAACCTCATGGTTGGAGCCATGAAAGCCACCGTTGCAGCCAAACTATTAGGGTTTATAAATACATAGTTTTACTCTATTTTAGAGAGACTTTTTGGAGACCTTTTAAAGGGATTTTTTAGAGAACTTTTAGAGATATTTTTTAAAGAGACTTAAAGAGTCTCTTCACACCTTTCCTTTACAATTAAAGAACGTCCTTAAAGGACTAGGAGATCAAGTTTCTTCTATGTTGTAACTTCTTTTTATTCATTATGAAGAGCTAAATCACCTAGGTGTTGGGGTAAGATGTAAATTGCTTTGAACTCTCTTGTATTCAGTATTATCTTTATTTATGAATGTTTTCTTTTGATTAAATAGTTTGTTAATTGATTTGTTTTTATTGTAGGATTCATTCATATTATCTATCTGGCTCGAGATGGAGTGGAAACCAATATCAAGTTGTGGTCCAATCAATTTTCTTGTATGTTTCTAGATGCTAAGAATAGATCTAGGGTTGTAATTGTAGATAAATTCTTAATCTTAATGCAAGTGATCCATTCAAGTAGTCACTAAGAAATCATACTAAAGTTTGGTGATTCAAGGCTCTAGGTGAAGTACTTGAAAAACACTAAAAGGGGAGGGGGGGTTGAATAGTGTTAATGGAAAACGTTTTCGCAACCCTTTTTGATATAGCATGTTATCGGGCTCTTGAAATATTCTTTCGAAAGCTTAGATGCTCAACTTGAGATATATGTATAAGCATTGATAAGTTTGGCGTACTAATCATAATATATCTACTACAGTGTTTTGTAAGAACTTCCTTAAAGAAATAATCGTTTAGGTTAGAAGTTCCTATATTTAAAATATAAAGCTCAACTACAGGTTTTTCAAGAGGATTGTTTATTTAAGAGAAGAGAAAATAACACAAGAGATTTTATACTGATTCGCTCCAATTGAGCTACATCTAGTCTCCTCCGTAGAGGGTTCCACTATAATCTTCACATGATTACAAATGAGTATTAGCACAACTCCAGTACTCAACTACCTCAACAAGATTTCCTCTGATTATTATCATCACTCTTGGTACTCAACACCCTATCGAGATTTCCTTTGAGTATTTGCACCATTCTTGGTCATCCGTAACCTGCCGAGATTTCCTTGAGTATTCGAACCATTCTTGGTATTAGACACCGTGCCTATATTCCTCAACTCAAATAGAGTTCAATTTTAAGTATTTTAATTCTCTTCAACATTTTAATCAACGATTGTTTACAAGTAGTTCAGACTATATCTCTCAATGAGAGGATTTGAATACAATACAATTCAGTCTAAATAGGCTCAGATGTTTCTCTCTTCTGTCTTACAGTAGTAAGCAATTTAACAATGAAGCTCATGAGTATCTCTTTCTCTTTTTCTCTTCTTTTCTCTTTTTTTCAGCTCAGATGTATTCTTTTTGTTGAGCTCTTTCTCTTTCACTTCTTAGGATGAATATTTCATTGTAAGCTTTGCTTCATTATCCTCATAAGCTATTGATAACGGTTGAAAAACTGTTATTTTTATGATTAAAATTGACACTAAAAGCAACCTTTATACTTAGAAACTAGCTTGAAATCATGCTTTTCTTCATATTTTT
>NW_025909508.1:0-23403 GCF_018835915.1 Vigna umbellata
AAAAGATAAAAAGATAAAAAAAATAAAAGATAAAAAAATAAAAGGATAAAAAAAATAAAAAAGATAAAATTAAAGATAAAGTCTAATCGGTTAAGAATCACATAAATAAAAAAGTTATACCACGAGTTCCCAGGTCGTCCGCGTGACAGGCTGAAATACTTACCAATATACTACAACTAAATAAAAAAATCAGAAACTGAGTTGCCTCCCAACAAGCGCTTCTTTAATGTCACTAGCTTGACCTACTGCAATTGCCCTGTGTCTCAATTGTTCCCTTTTCTGGATATTTTTTTTCTTTTTGTTGAATTTTTTTAAGAATTTAATATAACCAAGAACCTGTTGCAGTGTCCCAATCATAGGAATTTTAATCTCCAATTTCTTGAAGATTTCCATGAAACGCTCAAACTGTTTTTCCTTCTCCTTCCTATGATACTTCTTTGGGTGAGGAAGAGATTTTTCATATGATTCTTTCTTTTTTCTCTCATCCTCCTTCTCTCCCTTTTTCTTTTCTTCCCTCTCTTTTTCCTTTTTGGAACACTCCTTAGGGTACAGAAGATTTTTCTCAATTTTATTCTTTTTTCTCTCAACCTCTTCTTTTTCTTTTATCTCTTCATCTTTCTCTTTTTCACTCAGACTTTCTTTTTCTTTTGTCTCTATTTTTCTCCAATTCTCTTTCTTTTCTTCCCTCTCTTTTTCTTTTCTCTCACTCTCTTATTTTTCTTTCTTTTCCTCTACGTCTTTCTCTTTTTCACTCAAACTTTCATTGATAATTACTTGACATTCCTCTCTAGAGTTAGCTTTCAAGTTACTCCCAAGATCGTCCAACTTCTGAATTATGAACCTACACTACACCTTCATCCTTTTGCATGTTGCTTGAGTGTCATTATGATGAGACTTAGACATCTGTATGAATTGTTGAAGCGTGTCATCCATCTTAGCCCATCTTTCTGATATAGAGGGTTGTTGTTGCCATTGTTGTTGTCCGATAACTTGTCCAAATTGACCTGGTCCCATGTTTGAGTGAGGTTCCCACTAGTGGTTGAAATTATCTTGGTGGAATTGAGTCTCCATATAGTTAATTTCTTGTCTGAATTGCATCCTGCAAGCACTAGACACAAAACCCTAGAAAATATTGTTAGCACAAAAACAAAAATTAAAAATTAAATGACACAAAACAAAAAATTAAAAATAAAAATAAAAATAAGAAAAATAAAAATAAAGTAAAAATTAATCAAGAATCACACAAATAGAATAGTTTAAACTGTGAGTCCCCGGCAACGGCGCCAAAAACTTGTTGACAATATTTTGATCCCCAGCAATGGTGCCAAAAACTTGTTGATGGATTGGCAAGTGTACAAAATCGCACAAGCAATATAAAATGGTAAGACCAAGTTTCGTATCCTTGAAGACTCTCGGCACTAGATAGTTGTGTGATAACTCGATTAATTAGAACTTAAATAAAACGAGATTGTTGGTTTCAAATGCAAAGACATAAAATTAAATATGAATGCAAATTGATCAATAGTAGAGTAACACAAAGATGAACGGATGTTGTTTAATATGAGATGAATATGATGATAGGGTTTGATTTCACCAAGTTTACTCTCATATATATAAGAATTCTTATTTTTACATTAATGTTAACGTCACTCACTAAATTACTTAGAACCCGATCCCTCGGCGCAATAAGTTTGCCTTAATTCCTAGTTCGGCAATTCCTAGCATTCCTAGAAAATTAAGTCTGAAGATCAAGAGCTTAAGACGACCAAGTACTCATACCCTCATCCATGAGAAATATTAACCTTGGGAGAATTCAACAAGAACCTGAATTGTAAGGAACCTCCCGGCACTCATGCAATTCATAAATCATGCTACTAAATGAGTTAAATAGAGCAAGCATTAAAACAAATGAATTCCCTAACAATTAAGAAAAAAACATATAAATTAAGAATCAATTCAAATACATGAGAGTTCACAAGATTACATCATTCCCCAACAACAAATAGAGTTTAGTTAGTTCCTCATAGACATGGAGAAACTAGATGAATAATGGAAAAGCATGAGATAGTGTAACCCTAAGAGTAGAAGAGGAAGCTCCCGCCTCCAGATCCTCTTTTAGATAGTAGAAGAGTGTGTTGTTGTGTTGCTCCAGCCAGAGATACAAAACCTAGAGCGCCTGGGTCCTTCAAATAAAGTCGGAAAAGAGTAAAAACAGGGCCCGGTCCAAAAGAGTCGAAACAGAGCAAAAACTAGGCCTAATCCATGACGTACGTTGCTCGGGCGCCCCACTTAGGGCGGCCAGGCTGTGGACGTCGATTTCTGGTGCTCAAGCCTCCAAACAGGGCGCCCAAGCCTCGCATACTGCATTCTGATTGACTTTTCTGCACTCTAGTTGACGTTTCTGCACTTTGGTTGACTTTTCTGCACTCTGGTTGAATTTTCTGCATTCCAACTATTTGGTACTTTAATTCTTCTTTCAAATCATTCTAATAGCCTACAAAATCAAGGGAATTTATTAATAAAATCATTAAATATAACCTCAACTCTCTTATTCACAAAACTAAAGCAAAAACATGATTCCAAGCAAGTTTCTAAGCATAAAAGGGTGCATTTGGTATCAAAATTACATCACAAATATCCTTATTTTAAACTGTTATCATTGAGCGCCAATTTCGTTGGCTTTGACCTGTTTTCTGTTATTTTTATGTTCTATTTAAGGACTTGGACGTTCTAGGGATTGTATCTTTGCACGGAATAAGCACAAAAACACACTATTTGATCCCTCGGAGGCGGATTTGGATGCGGAAGCTCCTATCTTCCACTTCTAGGGTTTTATCTTTCCTTTTTTTTCCATTATTCATCTAGTTTCACCATGTCAATGGTGAACTAAGTTATATTTGTTGTTGGGGAATGATGTAAACATTTGTAAACTCTCATGTATTAAATTGATTCTTGATTATATATGCTTGTTTCATTAATTGTTAGGGTAATTCTTCTTCGCTCATTGCTTGGTTTGTTTAACTCATTCATTAGCATGATGTATGATTTGCATAGTACCGGAAGGTATCTTACAATTCAAGTTTTGGAGAATTATTCCCAGAAGCAGTATTGCTCAGGAATGGGGGTATGAGTTATGGTTGTCTTAAGCTTATGTTCGTAAGAATTAATTATTAGGGATGACGAAAGATGTTATGATCTATAAATAAGGATAGGCTTTCTTCGCTGAGGAATCGGGTTTTTAGTATTTTAGATAGTGACATTGACATTAATGAAGAAGTAGAATTTGTATATACATTAGAGTAAACTAGGTGAAATCTAACCCCAACAACATATTCATCCCATAATCTCAAATCGTTCATCTTTGCACTTTTATCCAATTAATGAAATTGCATGCATATTTACTTTTATGTATTTGCATTTTAAACCAAAAGATCTTGTTTTTAAGTCTTATTTAATCAATAAATCACATAACTGTTTAGGCTGTGAGTCTCTAGGGAAACGATACTTGGTCTTACCATGTTTATTACTTGATATGATTCGGTACACTTGTCGGAGTCTTAACAGTTACATCTTTCCCAACAACAAATGAGTTTAGTTCTCCATAGTCATTGAGAACCTTGGTGTTCAATGGAATGAAAGTGAATCATACGTTAGGTAGTGGCAATCCCCACTGATGTTGTCCTTAACAATTTTGTTAGAGGACAAAGCCTCCTACAAACCAACCACATCACCATTCAATGTCGATGCCACCATAGAGCTAGCCTCACCATCGTTGGTGTAGGGAACGTCGTAGTTGATGGAAGAGGCAATGGTGGCGTTCTCATCGCATGCGACCATAGTCTTCTCTCCTTCAAAAGATGTCTCCACCTTTTATCGTTGGGATTAAGGTCATCGTTGATGAAATCGTTTGACACTACTTTGTTGTGCGCGACGATGGTGGCAATTCAAGGCTAGAGCTCACAATGAAAGTTCGATTGAACTCGTTATTTGTTATAGTGAAACTGTGGTGGTCAATAACAAGGTTTGGCATTATGGTGAAGCTGATGCTGGTGCACGATTATTGTCGATCTACGTTGGCGAGGTGTAGTTAAATGGTAGCTTGATGGTGGCAACATCGATTAAGTGGGTTTGCTAGGAGAATATGGAGATGAAGATGATGATATGGCAACCTAACATTGGTCAAATTTGTGAGTGATGGATAAATTCCATTTGTTAGTCTTTGGTTTTCCAAATTGAGAGAGTTAGGATACTACCATGTGACAACTTCTGATTGGCTAGCTTTATGAGTGGAGATTGCTTAAAAAGTGGAGTGTATAAGTAAATTATGGGGTGTGAAATTTTTCTAGAATTTGCTAATTTTGGCCTTATTTTGAAGGTGTTTTATAACTTTAATTTGTTTATTTTCAAACATTAGAATATTGAAGAAAATGTTTTATTCAACTAAAAAGCTATTTTTGAAACATTTTTATTCAACTTTCAAACACTCCTCGCCAATAGCAGAAGAGGTGGGAACGATGTTTGATAGGGTTGACATGTTGCCATCTTCTTATGACTATCCAACATTTGGATCATGATGTTGTTGAACTTGTTCCTTCTTAATGTAACCACCATTGGAACTTATAACATTTATTGAGGAAGACATTATTAAAGCAAAGGAAAAAAGCTTTTTTGACACTTATTATCCAAAAACTTATAATAAAATCATAATGTATAAATGCTCATGGTAGCATTGGTAGCATGGGTGAGATAATTATCAATAATCATGATCTCATGTAAAGATAATATAAAATGTGGAGGCAAGATCAAATTTTACTTGGGTCCTCAGTAAGTGTCAAATGTTCTTATGGTTAGAATTGAACCCCTCGTGTTCCAAAAGAAGAAGATTCACTTACAAAAGATTTTTTGACACTTAATTAATAAAAGAGTTCAAATCTTTATCCTAAAAAAGAGAGTATGAGATAATTATGTTCATTTTCTAGTGAAATGTTGTGTTATATAAAATGTTACCAAAATTTTTAAATTATTAAAAAAATATATTAAAATTAAAAATATATGATTATATAAAAAGTTTGAAAATGTTACAAATTAATAAAATCGATTAATGAAATTATTAAAAAATTAAAATAAAAGGTTATATATATATATATATATATATATATTAAAATTTAGAAAGATGAAAAAGAATTAAAGAAAAAAGAAAAAGAGAAGTCGTGCATAAAGAAGATGACATCTGTATAAAAAAACATAAAAATAATATAAAAATTAAAAAGTCATCATAACTATGTATAATTTCAGTGTTTTTTATTTACGGAAGAAATCTCATCACTTCTACTATCTAAGTGAAACAGAATTTGCCCACCTCTTCCATGTTTTTAATTAAATATATTATTAAATATAATTATATTACACGATTCATCTCCACTTATCTCAAGTTATCTGTATCACTTCTTCCCAATAATATTGTAGCATATAGATACATACATTCACCCATAGATGTAACCTTTTTAAAATTAAACCCAGATCCGTCATTTTAAAATCAAATTAACTGCTATTAAAATTGAAATAAAAAATTATACATGTTCTAAACATAGAATCTGGTACTACAGGAGATAAACCGGCACGTGAAGGAGACACGTAGACGAACACATTGACACAGCGAGGGACACCTCTGAAGAAGAAGGAAAAAAAAAACGCACAAATGGCATTGCGTCATATACCATTCTTCTCTCAGACACTTTCTCTCACCTTCACTTCCAAACCCAAACTAAACAACAATAACAAAAACCGTTTCTCCTTCTTCACTCCCTCACTCTCTTCCACTGCTCTCATGGCCACTTCTCACAAGGTCTTGCTTCCAATTGCAGAGGGCACCGAGCCCATGGAAGCTGTCATAATCGCCGACGTCCTCCGCCGCGCCGGCGCCGACGTCATAGTCGCCTCCGTCTCCGCCAGCCTTTCCGTCCTAGCTCGCCACGATGTCAAGATCATCGCAGACGCCCTCGTCTCGGATGTCGTCGGCACCTCGTTTGACCTCGTCGCAATCCCTGTACCTCTCCTTCGATGTGTTTTTCTAGAGATTGTGTTCAACGTTGATAATCGAATTTAAGACGTTTTCCATTAATCGATTAGCTATTAGTTGTGCATTGAATTGTTATTTAACGTCATGGATTGATTGATTTAATTCAGATTAGTCTATCGTTGAGTTCATGAAGAGTGTCATGCATGTGTGTGTCGTTCAATCACAAGTATGATAATGATTTCTCATTAATTGACTGTGTAAAAAAATTTACACTGACAAAGCATCACTATTAAACAGTTTTTAGAAGGTAAGAGGTAAACACTGGCGTTTAAAATCTTAGGGACTAATATGCTGTTTACTAATTATTATTGTTGTGATTTGTGCGTGTAGGGAGGGATACCGGGTGTTGAAAATCTAAGGGACTGTAAGGTTTTGGAAGGGTTGGTGAAGAAGCATGTGGAGGAAGGACGCCTTTATGCTGCGGTGTGTGCTGCTCCTGCGGTAGTGCTTGGGCCTTGGGGTTTGCTGAATGGATTGAAGGTAAGGTTTGCTTTGCAGTCCACTTTGTTATGTTGTGTTGCTGATGGTGATGGTTTTGGTGACTCTGTGTGTGTGGTGGTTGGACAGGCCACTTGTTTTCCTACATTGATGGAGAAATTGGCCTCTTACGCAGCCACTACTGTCGAGTCTAGGGTGCAGGTGGATGGGAAATTAGTGACCAGTCGAGCGCCGGGAACTACCATGGAGTTTGCTGTTGCGCTGGTTGAGCAGTTAATGGGAAAAGTGAAAGCAGAAGAAGTTGCTGGCCCTCTGGTGAGGATTTCGTTCGTGCCTTGACAATTCTCTTGTTTTCTAAATGCAGAAAAATGTAGTATACACGAACCTGTTGCATTTCAGGTGACTGGTGGGTGGAATTAATCTAAACTATATAATTATATGTGGGTTATCAGATTAGGTTGAAATGATATTGATCATCACCAATGTAAATGGTCCTGATTAGTTCTTCTCTCCTGTCATGCTATCACCTGATAGCTTGATACCCTTTTTATATCTACAAGGTTGGTGTCTGCTTATAACTGATAATATGCTTAATCTGTCAGTATCCGGGGGAATAATCTGGGAATTAATATGGTTGGAAAATCCTCTCTGACATGTTTTGTGATATTTGAAAAAGAATAGATATGTGTTTGGTATTTGAAGATAATAATTCGAGGAAAAGAGTTCGATATATGAACATATTTGAGGCTTGGTCTACATGTCAAAGATGAATTTGCTGCTGAAACCAGGCAGAGAAAAATATACTCAAAACAAAAGCTGTTGTGATTTATGATTAAGGTCTTATTTGTATAAGTTCCTCCATAAATATTAATAGAAGTAAAGAATTAGATGGTGAAATGAATTGAGGTTCTCCCAAGAGCTAAACCAACTCATGCACTTCACTTTGGAAAAATTAAAAGGAGTGCTTCTTTAAAAGTTAAGTGCTTGAGTTTATCCAAACAAGGTCTAATATTGTAAATTGTCCGAGCTGTTGCGATTAATTGCAAAAGATGGATAGTCGTGGAATTCAAACATCGAGTGTTCATAATTGGATGAAGCTAGATGTGCTTTGCTCTGCACTACCAATGTGTGTTAAAAAAAATGTGACACAAATAATTGGACTCTTCAATTCACTATGGTTATTTTCATTGAACCTTGACACTCTTTAATAGGTGTAGATAGAGCTTTGAACCAAGTATAAATAATAAAAACTAAAAACAAAATATATCAACTGACTCAAAATAAAAATAACTACTTAATCTATTTCTATCTTATACGAACAAAATAAAATAATATTGCACCTAAATAAATGAAAATAAAAACTATCTATCTCTATTTTTTCTCTCTCAAAATCAAACTAAATATTACTAGACTCAAACTAATAAAATAAAACTCAAACAAAATTACTAATAAACCCCTAAAATTTAAGTTTATCCTAACAAAACACTCCATAAACTTAAATTTTTCATCCTTTATTCGGCTTTTCAGGTGCATCATCCAACATTGAGCTTGTTTCTTTCAATCAAATTCGAGTTATTCTTTTTCCTTTTGGCCCTCTTGTCTTTTACCTTGGTTGACCTCTTTAATGCTTTGATTTTCTTCTTGTATACTCACTTCACACCAATTGGTCGAGCTCCTTTGGGTAAATCCGTCACCTCCCACGTTTTGTTGTTTTCAATTGAGCTGATCTCCTCATCCATAACTTTCTTCCATCTTTCATCAAGCACGACTTCTTCAAATTTTACATCTTCTGCACCTATTAACAAACATGCTACATGTACCTCATCAATGGAGTTATCCAAGCTCTTGCTAGTCATATATTGCTTCAAGCACCTTTTCTGCAAGATCTTCAGCCCCAATTCATACAACTGATTTTTCTTCGCTTTTACATGGGCTGCTAGACGACCATGCTTATCCCTTAAATACAATATCTGGTCCTTCACAAAAACTGAATTACCTTTTTCAATTATCTGACCCATTATTAAAATATTGCTCTTCAACTCGGGAACATAGTAAATGTCCTTAATCTCTCCAACTTGTCCATCCTTTTGCATATGCCGGATTGTTCCACACCCTTTCATGGCCACCTTGGAGTCATCTTCGAAAGACACAAATTTGTCCTTCACCTTGGTGAGTTTATCAAAGTTCTCATCTCAACACATATGGTTGCTAGCTCTAGTATCTAGATACCGTACCGAGTTGGTAGAAGTCTACTCAGCCTTTGATTTCAAGCATGGTCCAAGATGAAAAAGATTAGAAATGATATGGGTCGGTAATGTTAGGGTTATATTTCATCGACTTCACTCATGCATTTAATCACTCAACTCTTTTCCATTATAATGCCAAAGTTAACCGACAAGTTTACTCAAACCCTAATTCCTTAGTAGAACGAGCATAGGTTTCTTTATTAAGAATCAATCCCTTGAACCCTAATAAACAAACCTATTTTAGTAACTAGGGTTTAAGACAATTAATGAATCAAGCTCTAGTCCTAAATACAAGCTTTATTAGGTATCTTGTTTTCCAATACCTAATGAACCAAGTATCAAGCTATGGGTGATCGAACCAAAGCATTAAGCACAAATACAAAAATAGGAACATTCAATGGAAATAAAAAACAAATTCTATCACATATAAGATACGCTTATTGGTAATGTATGAGCGAACTGTTGCACATGGGTGCATTGGGTCTTCTACTACTGAATGTTTGAGATGCAATAGAAGTGCTATTTTTTAATGCTTTATTATATCAGATCCTTGCTATGATGTAAATTATTTTCCTTTCTCTCATCAGGTTTGTGGGTAATTGAATGTTCAGGTCATGCGTTCCAAACATGATGAGGAAAATACTTTCAAGGAGTTTAACCCAGTGCAGTGGACATTTGACAATCCACCCAGGGTGAGGTGTTGACATTTTTGCTGTAGAATTTCTGTGTATTGACAAGAATATCTCTGAACGGAAGCTGGTCTATCATTATTTTGAATTTCGTTTGAAGGAGTTTGTATACACCCTTCAAATTTAAATTTTATCATTGGTATTTGCACTCATCTTCTTTTCAGATTCTTGTACCAATTGCTTATGGTTTTGAGGAAATGGAAGCTGTGATTATCATTGATGTTTTGCGAAGAGCAAAGGCAAATGTTGTGGTTGCTTCTGTTGAGGATTATCTAGAGATTGTGGCATCACGAAATGTTAAACTGGTGGCAGACATGCTCCTTGACGAAGCAGCCAAACTTTCGTATGACCTTATTGTCTTACCTGTAAGATGTCTTCTTATTTTTGTCCAAGTACTGAATTAGTACATAACATTTAGTTTACGTATATATTCAATTTTCTACAGGGTGGACTTGGTGGTGCCCAAGCATTTGGAAACTCAGAAACCTTGGTGAAATTGCTGGAAAAACAAAGAGAATCAAACAAATATTATGGAGCAATTTGTGCATCGCCCGCCTTAGTCTTAGAGCGCCATGGTTTGCTCAAGGTATCTGTTTTCTGGGTCAATCCATGATCCTAAGCATGATTTAGTAAAATGACAATATACGTGCAATTCTCTTAGTTGCATGTAACTTGATATAAGTGCATTTGGTTTGGTTTTCTGTAATCAATTTTGTCACTTGGCCTGCAACAATCAGCAGGGTTTAGAAAAACATGCCTGGCAAACTGCACATGATGTTCACGTTCATTTAGATACTCTCTGTGGCTAATTCCCCTGTGGAGTCTTCATTCTAATTATTTTGTGGTTATAAAATGCTTGCTTGCCCTAAATATTTCCTTAAACTTTATTTCAAATGTATGCTTTTCCGATTGCTCCATGGTGTTAATTCGAGATATGGTTCTCTATTTTCTTCAATACAGGGTAAAAAGGCCACTGCCTATCCTGCAATGTGCGACAGGTTATCTGATCAGAGTGAAGTAGAAAACAGAGTGGTAGTTGATGGGAATCTCATTACCAGTAGAGGCCCAGGAACCTCCATTGAGTTTGCATTAGCTATTGTGGAGAAGCTGTTTGGACGCCAGTTAGCTCTAGAACTTGCAAAGGCAGTAGTGTTCGCGCGCCCGTAGGATTTATGAATGCGAAGCCTTTTGTACCGACGCATTATTATATATTTGTGTATGAATAATTGAGTATTTGTCCTTGGCTGGTTCCCTGAGTTGTAAAAGAACGCGAAGAAAGCAGTTGTTGGTAACCTTGATTTCTCTTTGGTAGTTGCTTTTCATATGTTGTGGAATCTAAATTACTTAAAAGAAAAATATATTTCACTCACAACCCTTATTAGATAACCTTATTATAATAATATTAATATATATGTCACATTAGACTTGTCAAGATAGGATAGGTAATTTATCACTATTCTTGCTTAAGTGGAAGGGGAGTTCCACTGGATCTATGCTGTGGTTATAAAACTGGTTTAGACAGGGAAATGTTAATTTTCTTTTTTGTTTTTGGTTGAATCTATACATTTTACCTTATAAATTAAAATATGCAACTTAGGGCTAGGCTCAGAGTTATATTGCATTTACTTTTTTGGTTGTTTTTGTTATTTACTTTGCAATTCCAAAAATACTGTCAAGACACCTGATATTCTATCTGTTTCTGAAGTTTTTTGCTAGAGTTTGAGAAAAAGTTTCTATCTGTTTATAAAGTTTTGTACTAGAGTTTGAGAACAAAATGTTTTCAATTTTTTCTGAACAAACATTTGAAATCAGGAAACAATTTGAAAGTAGGCGATTTTGTTGTAAAAATAGTAATAAAATGAAAACATGAAATAAAAATGCATAGTTTTAATGAGACTGCAGGAATAACACACCCCAGGGAAAAAATTGCCCATTCTGTTCATGGTATACACTGGAGTTTTGAGGTAGCAAAGGTGAGTCTGTGTTAGGAGTTAGAAGGTGTACGAGTGATTATCCTAACTCGGACAACAGGATAAACAGAAAATATTTAGTAGTAATTACAGTAATTAGAACTATATTAGGAAGATATTCAGTATAAATTAATTAAAAAATATATCTTAGAAAGATATTCAGTATAAATTAATTATAATAAAAAAATTATATTATATTATTTAACATAAGTTAATTATAATAAATAGTATAATTTATAAATATAATTATATGTTAGGAAAATATTTAATATAAATAAAGTCTAAGGGCAGATTTTTAATTATTGAGGTTGTAGACAGGTAACTATAGTCCTCTGAGGGAAGTTATGTTCCCAACTATGTTTATTACTTTTGTTTATTCAATTATCATCAAGAAAAGAAATTCATTCAGTTACTTCGATTTTTTGTGAGAGTCGAGTGTTATCTTTTTATCTACGTGGTTAGTTACGTCTTCTTCTATTCGGATACGTAACAGTTTGTGACTTGTATTTGTGTTACCAGATTTCCACCCGTCATAATCTGAACTGACATTGAATATTCAATCCGTCCATGATGTTTGGATATGAGTTAGATATTCAATACATATGCCCTGTTATGTTCTGTTTATAGTGGTCTGCAACTACATTTTCGGAATGCATTGGTTACTTTCCGGTTGTTGGTAAGTGTACTCGTTTTTTGCAGTGAAGAAAAGAAACTGAATGATCATTTTTAGTTTCTATCGTTCTCTTTCTTGAGTTAATAGTTAAAGTATACACTGTTTGGCTTCGAATAGAAAGCACCGTAAATATTGCGTGCAAATATGGGGCATTCATAGCAGTATGGAAAATTCAGAAGAATCAGAAAAAATATTGATAGCCTTTTTTTTATTGGTACAAATAGTGATAGAGTTTTACTGCATGTAAATATGAGCTATGCACTATCATTGGTTAAAAAACAATAAAATCCATGGAAGGACTGTAACGAGTACCTAATACTATTTTCTTGTCCTGTAGCATCTGAACCAAAGAATAAAAAAGTTAAGCACTCTGTATCCCACTATGAAACTCAACATTACAGGCAAATTGCTCCATTTTTGTGAATCTTTCAGACCCTGTTGTCTTAAGAATTCAACTCCATGTAGTATGCATTTTCCATTGCTAATTTCTAAGCACTTCGCCTTCCCTCTCTCCCCACCGTACTCATTAATCATAAGGCACTCAAATGGATACTTGAATAGGCTCAAATAGTGCATAAAAATCCAATAACTTGGTATTTTTTCCTCAGATATGAAATACCCTGAGAATAGAAAGAAAGACCCCATTAGACCTGCAATCACCGAGGTTCCCAGGATGAAATTTGGCACCAGAGCGCTGAAACAAGCCACAAGAGAATTGGACATGAGTAGAACCAACCAAACCACTAAGGAGAAGTAAAGGAAACCATCGATATCTTTCCTTAACCCTACAAGCCAATAAACTGGAGTAGAGTACAGAAGACCAACCAATAGAAGGAAGGGAAGGAACACAAGGGCATTAGCTAAAACATAGGAACAAACTCTATAAGCTCCTCCAGAGGTCTCTCTCATAAAAGTTCTTCTCTCCTCCAAGAAAATAGGCAAGCCTTCTGTTGTAGATGATAACAAAAAGGTAAGGCTGAAAGCAAAGAAGCCACTTCTTGTTTGCAATGCTACATGACTTTGTTGATTGCCAACATTGAAAAAAATGCTCCCCAGAATAAAGCCAGCTACTATGGCCTGTATGATTCTGGTGACAAACAATTGCTTGGTTCTGAATATGTTGCAGCAAAATCTTTGTCCCAGGATTGCAATCTCCTTCGTAGGAGAATTTGAATATGAAATTGCCTTTACTTTGACAACCTTAGAATGCTGCATTCTCATTTTATGATCTTGGTTCTCTTTGAGCAGAAACTGGTTGTCCCCAGATTCTGAAGTATGTATAACCAAGCTTTCCATGACATCAAGAGCAAACTCAAGGACATTGACATGGTCGGGAATGTGGTGTCCAGCTAACTTGAGTCTAGCTTCAAGAAGATTCAATGATCCATTATGCATCACAAATCCATCGGCCAGCAAAACGAGGCCATCAAACAGCTCTAAGATTCGGAAACCAGGTTGGTGGATAGTTAAGATAATTGTCTTACCTTGATTAAACGCCACAAGTCTAAGCAATGCGACTACATTAAGAGCTGATGCTGAATCCAAACCCGAAGTTGGTTCATCAATCAAAATAACAGCAGGGTCATGAACCAAGTCCACACCAATGGAAACTCTACGTCTTTCTCCTCCGGATATACCATGGTCTGTTCCACCTCCAATTCTTGAATCTGCAATATGGTCCAACCCAAGCTCCTTCATCAACTCTTCTACTCTGACGGCAGCAACTTTTCTTCCCCCAGGAAGCCTCAGCATGGCACTATACATTAGTGTCTCTCTAACAGTCAGTGAAGGGAATAAAGCATCATCTTGTGTCACATACCCTGATGTTCTTCTAAACCAGTTCACATCCATAGGCCTATGATTGACAAGCACATGACCAGAAACTTTATTACATGAGGGTATTCTCCCTGCAAGAATCTCAAGCAGTGTGGTTTTTCCAGCTCCACTAGGACCAGCAATAGCAGTCAGTTCCCCTGGCCTTGCCTCACAATTCACATCCTTCAAAATGAACTTGGCACCTCTCCCTGGACTGGAACCAAAACAAAGACTTCTATACTCATCAAGTTGGCTGCACAACTTGTATGACAAGTTTCTGGTTTCTATTCTGTATGGAGTTTTTCTGGTGCATGAGATTGGTCTGAATGGTGACCCCATTGTGCGTTTGATTGCATGCAAAGTGGTAGAAGAAATGCATGTATTGGCTATGTTATGTGAAGAAGAGGAGACCAGAGAGCAAGATAGGGAGATGAACTAACACACCAAACTGTGTGCCAGTTATAGGTTTTGTAATGCAAATGGGGTTTGACTCTTTGCACAAGGGGCTTGACTTGGTGTTCTCTTGTACTTCAATTGGTGTGTGGTATTTGGAAATAGTTTGGTTGAGTTACAGTGATTCAAGAAAGCCAAAGAAAGATAGAAAGTAAACGTAGAAAGGTTTTTCTGGTGAACTGAACATTGACTGTTCTGTGTGTGTGTTTGGTTGCCCCACCATCTTCCCCACATGCTGAAGCAAGCAACTCACAGTTTAGTTGGTGGAAGATCAAAATTATCAAATTCAGCTTTACAAGTTAACTGCAATTCTCTTCACATGATTCACCATTTTCTGTTTAAGTGTTGATAATTCTGCTATGTCAAGAATGGTAAACTTCACTTTTTAAGAAAAAAAATTGTATATTTTCTGTTCTAAACTTTATTTTTATCTCAATTATTACTTCAACTTTATCCTTTTGAATGTTAATTTATCTGCCTCGGAAAAATGTACTCCCTTTGACAACTTCAGCACCTGATTATAGATAAACTTAATTAAATGCCTCTTTAGGTGCACGTAATGTAAGAAGCTACTTTGTTTTACCCTAACCCTATATTTTAAATTGAGTTGGTATGAACAAAGTATAGTTTAGATCCCTTCAAACATAGAAAAATATTCCACGAGAAATACCTGTCATTTTACATTAAAAAGTTGGGAATTAGAAAAAGATAAATAAAAGACTAAAAAGCCCATAACATTGAATATTAAAATTATCCTTGTTATAAATTAGAAAAATAGTTTTTTAACAATTTTTTTATACCGTCTTTACAACGCTGACGTGTTAATTTGTGATTTGTCTGTTTATTTTTTTAAATAAATTCAAAAGACTAATAAAATTGTGACACGGAATTTATTGCCACAAAGTTATAAAAAAATGTTGTCAAATGTTAATCTTTTTTTTTTTTTTCATTTTATCTCTCAAATTAGATCAAATAATTATTCTGTTTCCATGATATTTCTTTTTTATATGATAATATGAGTTGTAAGGGTAGATATTTAGAAAGAAAAGAATTGAGAGTCACTTTTATATTTTTAAATTCTGAGAGTTTTGTGTTATTTTCAAAAGCAAAATAATGAGAAAACAACTCTTAATACATCATTTTATATCTTATATTATTAATATCATTAAAATGAGTTAAAAATATTTATGTAAAATGAAAATCTTTCTCAGTTCTTTTTCACATCTTAACATACTTTCAAGTATTTACTTTAAATTTCCTTTACTTTGACTTAAAAACATTTTTTATATGACCATGCAAAAATTTATTTGCTTAAAAATAATTAAATAGTATTTTTTTTTTTTGAAATAAGGATAAATTAGAGAATTATAAAATAAGTAAACAACTATTCAAGACATGAGAAATCAAAGGGAATAAATTATCACCATTTATAGGTTAAACATATAATTTAGCTTCTTAAATTATCAATTTAACCTCTTTAAGTATTTTTTTTATCAAATTACTTTTATAGATAAATATTATGAAATTGAAATATGGAGTTATGAATGAATTACTTCAAACACTTTTAATTTGATTTATGCATATGCCATATATTCTTAATTTGATCCTTCTATGTGTAATGTATTTTTAATTTTGTTCATATATGCATTATCAATTATTACATGAATTAAGAATGCTTTATTTTTATAAGCAAAACTAAAAAAGTATTTATGCATACATGGACCTCTTGAAAAAAACACTGTATATATAGAGATTAAATTACGAACAAACAATAGTATGAAATTAAAAATGCATATATGATAATATTAATACCCAATCCAATATTCTTTTTACATATAATTTAAATTTAAAGTCTACATCAATTATAAAAACTAAATTATGTGTTTGACTACTTCAATTAACATACTAATTACATTTTTAAAGTAAAAAAACATACTAATTACATTTTTAAAGTAAAAAAAATGAGTGTTTTTGTTCTTTTCAATATCCTACTTTTTATCACACAATTATAAATTACTAATTACTAATGCTGTGTTCGTTTCAAGCGAATTTACTGTTTATAGAGATTTGCAAGCGAGGAATTAAGGTTTCATACGCGTTCGTTTGCGTGGATTGAAGACGACGGAAAGCGATGGATTTGTGGGATTGCACGATTTGGACTTCTTCGCTGAAGTGAGATGATTTGCGCTGATTCAAATCACAATTACATATTTGCCCTGATAATTTTTAAAATACCTTGTACATAATAATCGGTGCATACTAATCGGTGTCGCGACATTATTAGGATGGGTCCAGAGGCATTTATTAATCTTTGTCAGACAGTAAGATCAACTGGGTTAGTTAAGGACGCCATTTGGTCCACAGTGGAGCAACAAGTTGCTCAATTTCTTCATATAATTGGCCATAATGTTAAGAATCAAAGTGTCACATTTTTCTTTCATCGATCTGGTTCGACGGTTAGCAAACACTTTCACAATGTCTTGGATGTTATCTTAACTTTGGAATCTTAATTTCTAATTCAACCCTCAGGAAATGAGGTTCATCTATATGTCTTGAATAACAATCGGTTTTACCCGTACTTTAAGGTACTCATTTGAACATATTTCTAGATGTTCTTTGGTCAAAGGATGATAACAAATTTTGAGTTTTATGATGACTTCTTATTTGTATGTTTAGGATTGTTTAGGGACCATAGACGATACTCATGTTCGTATAAAGGTGACAAAATATGATACTCCGAGATTTCGAGGAAGAAAAGATTGGCCAACTCAAAATGTGTTTGTGGCGTGTGATTTTGACATGAAATTCACATACATTCTTGCTAGGTGGGAAGGCACTGCATCTGATTCAAGAATTTTAAAAAATTCTGTTGATCGAGATGATCCGTTGGTTATCCCCCAAGGTGAGTGTCTGCATTGCGATGTTGACTGTTTTATGAAGTAGTGACTAATTACCTGTATATGTGCAAAATTGTAGGAAAATACTACCTAGGTGATGCTGGATTTATGTTGAAAAGCACAATTTTGACTCCATATAGAGGCATAAGATATCACCTTAAAGAATATACACGTAGAGGACCACAAAATGCACGCGAGTTGTTTAATCATCGACATTCATAGTTGAGAAATGTTATTGAAAGAACTTTTGGTGTGTTGAAGAAACGATTCCCTATCATTGGAAGTGGCACTGAACCACACTATGGATTGGAGACAATGACAAACATTATATTAGCTTGTTGTATCTTACACAACTTCCTTCGTGGCGTGGATAACGATGACTCATTACTTGATGAAGTTGATAATGAGTTGAATGAAAGGGAAGAGCATAATGTTTCATCATCTCAATTTAGAGAAGAGAACCATAGGATTGGAAGTAGTATCAGGGATTCTATAGCAGATCATATGTGGCAAGATTATCAAAAGTCTTAGTTATTGTATTTTATTGTGTTGTATGACTATTTGATGTTATTATAATGACAAGAACCAGTGTAATATGAATGTTTAATCTTAACTTCTTACCATTTTGTTTATGAAATAGGTATAAAATGAACAGAGGTAAGACAACCGCCATTGAGTCCTCTGGTCCAACTAGAGAGTTCATGAAGTGGACAGAGGACATGCACGCACGTCTTCTGCACTCTATGATTGAGGAATCACGAATCGGTAATAGGGTTGACAAAAGCTGGACATCCCAAGCATATAGTAACATAGTTGATCATCTTCATAGCTCTGGGTATGTCGCAATTACGAAAAATAATGTTACAAATTGTCAGAAAGTCTTGAAAGATAAATGGCGTGAGGTACATGACCTGTTTTCTGGATTGAGTGGATTTGTGTGGAACCCGGTAAGTATGAGATTTCAAGCTGAGGACGAAGTTTGGATGGACCTGATTCAGGTATTTTATAATAAATACTAAGATTTTGTGAATCCTTATAATACATAATATGAACCACTGTCTTTGTAATGTTTGTTGTTTCAGTCGAGGCCAAGTGCGGCAAAGTGGAGAGTTAATAGTATTAAACACTACCATTTAATGGTGGAGTTATGGGCGGCTGATCGAGCTACTGGGAGTAGTGTTTGGACCGCTCGTCAAGCATGTCGACAACGGGTTGGGCCTCGTGTGAGTGTTAATCTGAATCAAAATATTGAGTACATTCCAGAACAGCCTGAGTGGACGGGGTATAGAGACCCAACTCCACCATCACCTCCTCCATCTGTGGATGAATATAGTCCAGGGCAGACTCAATCTGTGCCTTCTGTCCCATCCGGTGGAACTTCATCCTCACGAGGTTCCAAAAGGAAGGCACCTATGTTAAATGTCATTGATTCTCAATTTGATAAGTTGACAAGCAGCCTGGATGGTTTCGCAAATATCCTTAGCTCATCAAATGTTCATTTTGGTGTAATTTCCGATGGAGTCGTGCGTCAAGTCTCAGCAATGGAAGATAGAAATCAAATACTACGTTCCCAAACCGAGATCCTTCGACACACCCCAAATTACACATATATAGAGGAGGACATTTATGAAATGTTGAGTGTTATGACGTTGCTGATGAAAATTTGCTAGAGCAATGTTATGATTTCTTATGTGGAAACCCCACATGTACAAAGAGGTTGATGGGACTTTCACCACACAAGAGGTGAAATAAGTTATGTAAAATGATATCGGGTGGTGACTGTTAGGATGTCTTATATGATTACTTGGATTTTAATTATATTATTAGATGTACATGTTTTGAATTAATGACTTACTACTTTTCACACATCTTATACTTTGAAGTTATGGTTATGTTTATGATGTAATGGTTTGTCTTTGGTTGTATATCACCTTAATATTTTGTAATTTGTTTCAATTAACGTAGTTAATGTTTTCATTTATGGTTTTGTTCAAGAAATTGCGAAATGGCCTCATCATCAACCAAAAGGCCTAGAAAAAGTCGTAAGGGAAAAGAAATCGTAACTGAGTAAGAAGATGCAGCCTATGTCAGACCATCTGTTGTAGAACAATTAGATCAACGTCGTTTCTTCAGTCACAACCATCAGATGGAAAACTATGCAGCTGATTTCTACACAAGGAATATTGTTGTTCCAAAAATAATGAATTTTGAATCATTTGTCGGTTCGGGGTTATTTTTCCAACATCATCTTCTATTTCAAGGAGTCGTCGAATTTCTGACATTACATTTTGATGCATCAAGGAGGATGCATAGGAGCAGATCCGTGAGACTAGAGGAAGCAACCAGCTCTGCTGCAACTGAATAATCCCTGAAACAGTCAAGAAAGCTTGGTGCAGTGCTGGAGAAGTTGTAGCAGAGAAGGCTCTCTGTTTTGGCTGGACTAATTGAACTGTATGCAGCGGATTGAAGTGATTATGGGGAGGTGGAATGGAAGTTTGCTTGAGGGAATGGTAGACTATCTTAGGCGGCTTCCACAATGGAAGAAGATAGCAATGGAAGAGCAAGCAAGTAGATATGACTTTCGGATGAGAGAAATTTGCAAAGTGCAGAATTCATCTTCTATATATTTCCAAAAGTGAAATACATGCTTATCTCAGGAGATTATATAGCTAAATCTCAAGTCCATGCAATGCCATACATGTGAGGTAAGTAGATCCACAAAATACGGATCAAGTGCCACCTTACCCACATGTGCAAAATGTGATAGCTTTCTAGAAGCCATGTTATTCACGTGGCTTATTACATAAGCGTATAAGTGGAATTAAAATAAGCTAATACTACCCCTTAGGCTACTATGCACACCCCCCATGTGTCAAAGTCCACTTTTACCCTTCTCCATGCTTTGGCATCTTAAAAGCATCTTCTAGGTCTCCAATCTTCCATCCAAAGATAGCAAAGAGGGTTTGGCCTTTGGGAGAGTACTCATCTTGTAGCTTCTTGATCATCCCTCTTGTGATAGGTCCAATGGTGCTAGGCCTTCTTGTATCACTTAATCAAAGTTTTTATTCAGATCTAAAGATATCTGGGAATGGATATTTGGTCACTGAGGTCAATAAAAGAAGAATTAGATTGAAACATACTGATTGGCTAAATGTTGCTAATATGAAGTATGAGGGTCAAAAATTTGTCTTTATCAAATATCCCAGAGGAGTTTTCCGTATGATCGGGAGATGACATTAGCTACTATGGTTAGACCAGAAATGCAGGGTCAACGTCTTAAAACGTTGGATGTTTGAATATTAATTATAGACTTCTGCATTATGTTATTGTGCACATGTTGACTCCACGACTGGAAATTTTGCTAGGTTATTGCAGGAGATATCTTTATGATATGGGTGCTTAAAAATATATAGCCTATCAATTGACCTCATCACATCATGCAACATATGCTTAATGCAAGGCCGGTGACACACCCCTACCATACTGTGTCCCTTATCACACAAACATGTAATATTGTGGAGTTCATGTTGATGCCGATGCCAGCACTCAAATTGGGACCCGCGTCATTTTTTCAATTATTCTTTGAAGAGGTTGAATTGTTAATGTCAACGGTGTTTGGCAACACGATGTCGGTGATGATGAAGAAGAAGAGCAACCAAACCATCATACAACCCTATGCAACCTCTCCACCTTTTTCAAATCCTAATATGATGACTCAAATGTGGGAAGGAGTACAAGACTGCCACACAAAATGCAGGTATGGAACAAATGCAGTGTGGGTTCAACATTGAAGATAACTTGGCAAACCTTTCCTCGACATGAACCGCCAATTTGCTCACCTCAATCAGAATTTAACTTGATTCTCACCATTTAGATGATTAAGTTGATTATTATTCCGATAATGTATTACATGACTTTTTTTTGCTTAAATTGACTTATGTGTTTGAAATATTACATTACCTATTTTTCAATGTTATTATCTTTCACATAAGCTTTGCTAGTTTTATTTATTGTCAACTTAATGCATCTGCAAATTAGATGGATTCTCGAATCATTGATGAAGTGCAAAAAGAAATTAATCGAAGAAGAAGACTATGTGTTGCTCTTCAACGACATACACAGGCCATGGTTTACCAATGAAGAGCATTGGTAAATTTGAAGATAATGATTTTGATGATGCTGAAAGATGATACATTGTTATAGTTGTTTTTAAAAGCAATTTGTAGATTATAAATGTATTAGGAAAGCCTAAACTGTAATACTTAGAAAAATTCTGTATTTTTAGAACTGCTACGCATTTAATCGATTATTAGAAGCTATAATCGATTATCCTGAGCCCTTCTGAAAAACCTCGATGCTCTGGAATAATCGATTATTACTCCCAATAATCGATTATCACTAGTTCGATGAGAACTGCCAAAGTCTCTGGAATACTCGATTATTCCTCAGGATAATCGATTATACTCTTTGAAAACCCTGTAACGGACTCGAATAATCGATTATCCTAATAATAATCGATTATCTGCGGCAGTTATAATTCATTTTGCGAACTCAGACCAGTTGGCTATAAGGTGAGTTCCAAACTTAAAAACAACTTTGAGCTTTTGAGAATACATGTGATCTGAGGAAGTTCCATAAGCTAGTTCATTGCACTGCCAGTCTCGTGAAAGAAGAAGCTCTCGCTTTGTGGGTCAAAGGTCGGAGAATTCTCTTCGAGTTGGCAACGCTACTGTTCTTCCGGTTCGTTGGTCGAAGAAGAACTGTTCTGCACTGTTCCTGAGTTGAAGGATAGTGTAGATTGCTTGCTTCATTTCTTTGTCAAAAGGAGGTTTTATATTTCTGCTCTTATTCGCTCTTAATTGTTATTTTGTTGAAACTGATTTTAGTGAAATCGTTAATCACTGTTTATGTGATTACATGGACGTAGATTCTTTTGAATCGAACCAGGATAAAAATCCATTGTGTCAACTTTTCTATTCCTTACACTCGTTATTGATTTATGCAATCAAGTGTTTGTTAAATTTTCTCTAAGAAATTGATTTTTCTAAAACGGACCATCATAACTTGAGTTGTGACCGTTACTCGCTTTCCGACGTATTTTTATTCCGCTGCGCGACTCTATAACGTACCATTGTTCCGACAAGTGAGCGTCGATATCCCTGGTAATGCTAGGATTCAATCATCTAATCCAATACAGAAAGAAATTGAAAACTTTATTACTGGGGCAGGAGGGTGGCTTTCAATTTTTATTTTATTATGTTTTGTTGCTTCTTTTTTTTTTTTTCTGTTTTCTTCTGCTGACATTGTTTTTATTCCCATATGTTTGAAAGAAAAAACTTTTAGTAGGTGATGTGTACTGTGAAGTACGTTGACTTTTTCGGTGTTTCTTGATTTTTTTCAAGGAGTTCTATTGTTGTACTATGCATCGAATCATATTTATTCAGACCATGCTTCGACTTTTTTATCTGCGCATCCATCCCATACACAACGCTAATGGGATGTCCATACATATCGTTTTCAATACATTGCAACTATACCTTACTGAAACAACATGATCATGACTATTACAAATATATTTTGTATGTTAAATGTTGCACTTTTTTTTAGGTCATGTAATATTATAACTTCGTTTAATTATTTGTTTGTTTAAAATTAATCAATCTCACTTCCATAATAAATACATTTATACTACTTGGTAGTAAATTATATTACAAACAAATACTACATTTAAAAATAAATTCATTTTACTACATTATAATTTTTATAATTTTTAAAAAGTAATATTAAAATTATTAATATTTTTTGTCTCTTTATAATATTTTTAAATTAAATATAACATTAATATAATATTGTTATATTACTTTTAATACTATAGACATTTTGGTAATCTTAATTTATATCAAGTAAACTAATTTTTTAAAATCTTTCATCAATCAAAATCATGCACTAATTCTCACAAATTTTCCTTCCAAATCTACTCTCAATTTCCTATCCTCATGTCACTTAAATTTATTCAAATCATCTCTCAAAATCATCCTTCCCAAATCCTAAAAAAAGAATAAAGCCTTAATAAGTGTATATTTCCTATCAGGTATAAATTAAATAAGTACAATTTCACATCATTACCTTCCATGTAATTGGTC
>NW_025909510.1:0-43411 GCF_018835915.1 Vigna umbellata
TCTTTTTACTTTGAAGGTAGCATAACAATTAAGAGATCTATAGAATGACACAACCTTTTTCCCCCTAAGAACACGCATATTTCTTTAAACTGCCAAAAGTTTTTTCATAAACTCAACCGATAAATTCGATGCCTACACTTATATATTGAGATCACTACAAATATTCCTTAATTAATTAAGGAAGATGAAATATAAAACTTCCACATTAAGAGAAAAGATGAAAAAAAAGATAACTGATTGTGAGAGAATAAGAAACTTATAAAAAATTATGATAGACTATCAATCTTTTGTCCTCTCAAACGTGTGACCTGATTGTTAAGAAATGTATACAAGTATAACCTCAAAACTAGAGAGAATATTGAGAGTTTATAATTTTACTAAGATGAAGTGTTGTAAGTAATTAAATGTTTTAAGCCTATTTATAATTCTTTTTAGAAATACATTTTATTCTCTGTTTAATTTAAATGTTTTTTTCTATAAAATAAGTCTTTCATCTTCTATTCATGTTATTTTACATTTAATACATATCTCTACATCATGCAAAAAATTTAAAACATCATAACCAATCAATGAAAAGAAGGCACGAACGCTTTGATGCGCAAAAGGGACTCATTGATAGGATGTTTGCCTTTCTTCAATGAAACCAATGATGTGAGCTGAGAAGGACGCCGATAAGGAGGAATTGAAGCCAGGAAAGGAGAAGTTGATCCTGAGTTTTCATGGTGCTATATTCAGGATTTTCAATCCCTAAATCACGATTCCAAATAGAAAGAAATTTGGATGAATATGAGGGTTAACCAGAAAACGTTGTAGGTAATGGGCTTTGATCATATGTTCTACTTATAGTTGCTGGACAAAAAAACTAGTATCAGTGACTTTTTTTCGAAATGGAATACGAAACTGTCATCATCTTTGCATGAGATTTTTGTCTCGGTTCTAAAAATAACCGAGACCATATATATTGTTTTGGTTCCAAAACAATCGAGACCTGTTGTGAAAATTTCAAAAATATCAACACGTCATTTTATGTTTTAGTTTCTGGTGAATGGAGACCTAAGGGATGGGGGTAATATATCTTTTTTTACTAGTGTCTACTATTCTAAGTAGAGAAAAAAAAAAGTGACTGAAAAATGAAAATATTATTCACCTTAACNTGGATAGGTGGAAAGATCCAAACAGTGACTTGAATGCTCCTAATGTCTAGAATTGGGTCCTTTGTTGTCCAACAAGGAAGATCCACTTGTAAAAGATTCTAATAAGAGAGTTATAAGATCTATGAGTATTGTAAAATAGTGTATATTTTCTGGTGGATTACTATGTGTATTTTCTCATAAAATACTATGTGCATTTATAGGGTTTTTGTGTCTTATGAATTATGTTATAAAAATAGAAAATATTCAGATAATATAAGATAATATCAACAAATATAACAACTTATTGTTTGTATATATTAAATTAGCAAAATAATAATAACAATACAATAATAACAATACAATAATTGATATATAGTATTAAAAGATATTATAACATAATTAAGTTGTCGAGATTTAATCATAAATTATGTTAATATATGATAATTAAATAAAAAAATATAAGAATATTAGGTCAATAATGTTAAATGTGTCTTTTTAAGCCATGCTACATAATATATTTGTTGAGCTTGATGTACAATCTTATTTTGTAATACTTTTCAAGTTTGATAGCAAGTCAATACAAGAATTTTGTTCTTACAGAATATGTTCACACTTTACTACATTAATACAGGATATTGTACTAGGACCAAGTTCTCTCGATACTGAAAGACTTAAAAATATAAATACATATTATCGTATCGAGAGATTATAATTATATGACTAGTAGGTAAGTAATTCATTTAGTAATATAAACAATGGACAATATCTTTCTAAGAATTAGTTTCAATATTTGTATTATTTCTCTATTTGATATTTGACATGATTTATAGTAGAATTGTCAAGTAAGCTCTTTTAATAAGATTTGGCCCTAGCCCATGTGAGTTGGGGCCAAAAAAAACCCATAGGGCCAAAAACAATCATTCACTAAAAAAACCCACAGGGCTAAAAGCCCCTAAAGCCCTATGGGTCAAGGCTAGCCCATGGGTTTTCCTTTTTACAAAATTTTATATACAAAAACATAAAATTATTGAAAGATAATGTGAAAGAATCTTCTAAAACAATCTCACCTATTTGAACCTATTTTAACATTAGATACTGTGAAAGATTCATTGAAAAGTAACTTCCATTTTGAACCTCCTGGTCACCATAATTGACAGGGAGAAGAATCACCAACCCAACAAAAGAACCCATTGAAAAAACCTTAATGCTGCAAACACAAAAATAATAGTAAATATAAACATAAGAATAAAATAGTAAAATTAAGCAAAATACAATAATGGCAGCGTTATTATTACAGTGCATCATCATGAATGTTAAACATTGGATAATGTACAAAACTACTTTANAAAAAGTGACTGAAAAATGAAAATATTATTCACCTTAACATTATAACCCTTTAATACATGGTCTTATATAACAATATTTATGAATACTAAAAACCAAAAATGAAAACATAATACTGCTAACAACCAAAACAGAAAACAAAGAAGACAAATAAAATCATCAGATTCTAACATTAATTTCTATGCGTCCTAACACTCATAAATTTTGTATACCTTACAAACCATGACGGTGAAGAACCTCTACACGTAGTTATGGAAAAAAAAAATATTTCAATCTTCGTGTAAGAAAATTGTGTCTAACTCAATTTTATTATAAATGGTTTGACTTTTGTAGTGTAGAGATAAAATGACCGATGATTATTCGTTTCTTAACCTTAATTTGTTTTTATATCTTTATCTTTTGTGTAATCCCTCAATTCAAGTATAAAATGATTCAATTGAAATCTATTACTCAAATTGTTATAAATATAGTATAACGTGATTGTTTATATTTTATTTACTACTTAGTAAAATTTAAATTTAATTTAATTTTACAAAACTTTGTTTGTAACTTTTGAATTTAAGACCTAATTCCATCACTACAAATATATTTTACCACAAGTCAAATTCCTAATAAAAGAAATTAATCATAAAAAAAAGTTAAAAATTTCAAGCATATTTGAAGTCAAAAGATACATCATTATCAAATGAAGAAACGTGTTTCATTTGAAGAACAACCTTTTGCACCACATTATGAAAAAACATTTAAACCACAATTGACAGAAGTTCTAGTAAAGAGTCCCTTGCTTCAAATTTGAAAAAGGAAGAAAAATGTCAACAACTGGCCACCTGCAAAATTTAAATAAAATTGATTCATATAAATTAATAATAAAATACACGAGAGTAATTTATCATGTTTGTTTTAATAAATGATCAATTTGTTATTGCTACATAAATTTAAATTTTATTCTTAAGAGTTAAATATATTTTTAGTTTCTAAATTTTAATACAAAATTGAGATTTGTTTTTATCTGAAATTTAAATAAATTTTGTTTCTCAAATTTTAAAAGTGAATGAATATAGTCATTTTCACTCAATTAGTTAACTTTTTTGTACGTGTTTTCTATCTGACATTGAAACAAAAACATATCAAAAGATGTAAACAACTTAAATGCTGAAACATGTTTGTTACCTAAAAAAAAGTAATTTATTAAGTTAAAATAATTATATTCATTTTTTTTAAGTTTCAAACCAAAATATATCAAAGTTTCAAATAAAAACGAATTTCAATTTCAAATTATTTTGCATAATGTTCATTGCTATAAATGTTTACTGCTATCATCATGGTCAACGATTTAGTTGAGTAGTGTGCATTCAAGTTTGAAATATACATTTATTGATGAATCGAGGATGAATAGGTCAATATCTATCTAGTAAAGCATCCACTCATTCTTTCCTCCCAGATTACATTATAATTATGGCAATAACAATGAGATAGACTAACGCATGNATGCAAAAATTCTCTGATATCGTTGGACTCTTTAGTACTTGATGAATGACAATGTTGAGTTGACCTTTGTTCTGGGATCTAGAGTGTGGAGATTTGGATAGGTGGAAAGATCCAAACAGTGACTTGAATGCTCCTAATGTCTAGAATTGGGTCCTTTGTTGTCCAACAAGGAAGATCCACTTGTAAAAGACTCTAATAAGAGAGTTATAAGATCTATGACTATTGTAAAAGAGTGTATATTTTCTGGTGGATTACTTTCGTGCCTTTTCTTTCCTCCTTTAAATATGTCCAAATAGGCATCCAATCTATTTGGATTGACTTTGTAGTCATGCAAAAATTCTCTGATATCGTTGGACTCTTTAGTACTTGATGAATGACAATGTTGAGTTGACCTTTGTTCTGGGATCTAGAGTGTGGAGATTTGGATAGGTGGAAAGATCCAAACAGTGACTTGAATGCTCCTAATGTCTAGAATTGGGTCCTTTGTTGTCCAACAAGGAAGATCCACTTGTAAAAGACTCTAATAAGAGAGTTATAAGATCTATGACTATTGTAAAAGAGTGTATATTTTCTGGTGGATTACTTTCGTGCCTTTTCTTTCCTCCTTTAAATATGTCCAAATAGGCATCCAATCTATTTGGATTGACTTTGTAGTCATGCAAAAATTCTCTGATATCGTTGGACTCTTTAGTACTTGATGAATGACAATGTTGAGTTGACCTTTGTTCTGGGATCTAGAGTGTGGAGATTTGGATAGGTGGAAAGATCCAAACAGTGACTTGAATGCTCCTAATGTCTAGAATTGGGTCCTTTGTTGTCCAACAAGGAAGATCCACTTGTAAAAGACTCTAATAAGAGAGTTATAAGATCTATGACTATTGTAAAAGAGTGTATATTTTCTGGTGGATTACTTTCGTGCCTTTTCTTTCCTCCTTTAAATATGTCCAAATAGGCATCCAATCTATTTGGATTGACTTTGTAGTCATGCAAAAATTCTCTGATATCGTTGGACTCTTTAGTACTTGATGAATGACAATGTTGAGTTGACCTTTGTTCTGGGATCTAGAGTGTGGAGATTTGGATAGGTGGAAAGATCCAAACAGTGACTTGAATGCTCCTAATGTCTAGAATTGGGTCCTTTGTTGTCCAACAAGGAAGATCCACTTGTAAAAGACTCTAATAAGAGAGTTATAAGATCTATGACTATTGTAAAAGAGTGTATATTTTCTGGTGGATTACTTTCGTGCCTTTTCTTTCCTCCTTTAAATATGTCCAAATAGGCATCCAATCTATTTGGATTGACTTTGTAGTCATGCAAAAATTCTCTGATATCGTTGGACTCTTTAGTACTTGATGAATGACAATGTTGAGTTGACCTTTGTTCTGGGATCTAGAGTGTGGAGATTTGGATAGGTGGAAAGATCCAAACAGTGACTTGAATGCTCCTAATGTCTAGAATTGGGTCCTTTGTTGTCCAACAAGGAAGATCCACTTGTAAAAGACTCTAATAAGAGAGTTATAAGATCTATGACTATTGTAAAAGAGTGTATATTTTCTGGTGGATTACTTTCGTGCCTTTTCTTTCCTCCTTTAAATATGTCCAAATAGGCATCCAATCTATTTGGATTGACTTTGTAGTCATGCAAAAATTCTCTGATATCGTTGGACTCTTTAGTACTTGATGAATGACAATGTTGAGTTGACCTTTGTTCTGGGATCTAGAGTGTGGAGATTTGGATAGGTGGAAAGATCCAAACAGTGACTTGAATGCTCCTAATGTCTAGAATTGGGTCCTTTGTTGTCCAACAAGGAAGATCCACTTGTAAAAGACTCTAATAAGAGAGTTATAAGATCTATGACTATTGTAAAAGAGTGTATATTTTCTGGTGGATTACTTTCGTGCCTTTTCTTTCCTCCTTTAAATATGTCCAAATAGGCATCCAATCTATTTGGATTGACTTTGTAGTCATGCAAAAATTCTCTGATATCGTTGGACTCTTTAGTACTTGATGAATGACAATGTTGAGTTGACCTTTGTTCTGGGATCTAGAGTGTGGAGATTTGGATAGGTGGAAAGATCCAAACAGTGACTTGAATGCTCCTAATGTCTAGAATTGGGTCCTTTGTTGTCCAACAAGGAAGATCCACTTGTAAAAGACTCTAATAAGAGAGTTATAAGATCTATGACTATTGTAAAAGAGTGTATATTTTCTGGTGGATTACTTTCGTGCCTTTTCTTTCCTCCTTTAAATATGTCCAAATAGGCATCCAATCTATTTGGATTGACTTTGTAGTCATGCAAAAATTCTCTGATATCGTTGGACTCTTTAGTACTTGATGAATGACAATGTTGAGTTGACCTTTGTTCTGGGATCTAGAGTGTGGAGATTTGGATAGGTGGAAAGATCCAAACAGTGACTTGAATGCTCCTAATGTCTAGAATTGGGTCCTTTGTTGTCCAACAAGGAAGATCCACTTGTAAAAGACTCTAATAAGAGAGTTATAAGATCTATGACTATTGTAAAAGAGTGTATATTTTCTGGTGGATTACTTTCGTGCCTTTTCTTTCCTCCTTTAAATATGTCCAAATAGGCATCCAATCTATTTGGATTGACTTTGTAGTCATGCAAAAATTCTCTGATATCGTTGGACTCTTTAGTACTTGATGAATGACAATGTTGAGTTGACCTTTGTTCTGGGATCTAGAGTGTGGAGATTTGGATAGGTGGAAAGATCCAAACAGTGACTTGAATGCTCCTAATGTCTAGAATTGGGTCCTTTGTTGTCCAACAAGGAAGATCCACTTGTAAAAGACTCTAATAAGAGAGTTATAAGATCTATGACTATTGTAAAAGAGTGTATATTTTCTGGTGGATTACTTTCGTGCCTTTTCTTTCCTCCTTTAAATATGTCCAAATAGGCATCCAATCTATTTGGATTGACTTTGTAGTCATGCAAAAATTCTCTGATATCGTTGGACTCTTTAGTACTTGATGAATGACAATGTTGAGTTGACCTTTGTTCTGGGATCTAGAGTGTGGAGATTTGGATAGGTGGAAAGATCCAAACAGTGACTTGAATGCTCCTAATGTCTAGAATTGGGTCCTTTGTTGTCCAACAAGGAAGATCCACTTGTAAAAGACTCTAATAAGAGAGTTATAAGATCTATGACTATTGTAAAAGAGTGTATATTTTCTGGTGGATTACTTTCGTGCCTTTTCTTTCCTCCTTTAAATATGTCCAAATAGGCATCCAATCTATTTGGATTGACTTTGTAGTCATGCAAAAATTCTCTGATATCGTTGGACTCTTTAGTACTTGATGAATGACAATGTTGAGTTGACCTTTGTTCTGGGATCTAGAGTGTGGAGATTTGGATAGGTGGAAAGATCCAAACAGTGACTTGAATGCTCCTAATGTCTAGAATTGGGTCCTTTGTTGTCCAACAAGGAAGATCCACTTGTAAAAGACTCTAATAAGAGAGTTATAAGATCTATGACTATTGTAAAAGAGTGTATATTTTCTGGTGGATTACTTTCGTGCCTTTTCTTTCCTCCTTTAAATATGTCCAAATAGGCATCCAATCTATTTGGATTGACTTTGTAGTCATGCAAAAATTCTCTGATATCGTTGGACTCTTTAGTACTTGATGAATGACAATGTTGAGTTGACCTTTGTTCTGGGATCTAGAGTGTGGAGATTTGGATAGGTGGAAAGATCCAAACAGTGACTTGAATGCTCCTAATGTCTAGAATTGGGTCCTTTGTTGTCCAACAAGGAAGATCCACTTGTAAAAGACTCTAATAAGAGAGTTATAAGATCTATGACTATTGTAAAAGAGTGTATATTTTCTGGTGGATTACTTTCGTGCCTTTTCTTTCCTCCTTTAAATATGTCCAAATAGGCATCCAATCTATTTGGATTGACTTTGTAGTCATGCAAAAATTCTCTGATATCGTTGGACTCTTTAGTACTTGATGAATGACAATGTTGAGTTGACCTTTGTTCTGGGATCTAGAGTGTGGAGATTTGGATAGGTGGAAAGATCCAAACAGTGACTTGAATGCTCCTAATGTCTAGAATTGGGTCCTTTGTTGTCCAACAAGGAAGATCCACTTGTAAAAGACTCTAATAAGAGAGTTATAAGATCTATGACTATTGTAAAAGAGTGTATATTTTCTGGTGGATTACTTTCGTGCCTTTTCTTTCCTCCTTTAAATATGTCCAAATAGGCATCCAATCTATTTGGATTGACTTTGTAGTCATGCAAAAATTCTCTGATATCGTTGGACTCTTTAGTACTTGATGAATGACAATGTTGAGTTGACCTTTGTTCTGGGATCTAGAGTGTGGAGATTTGGATAGGTGGAAAGATCCAAACAGTGACTTGAATGCTCCTAATGTCTAGAATTGGGTCCTTTGTTGTCCAACAAGGAAGATCCACTTGTAAAAGACTCTAATAAGAGAGTTATAAGATCTATGACTATTGTAAAAGAGTGTATATTTTCTGGTGGATTACTTTCGTGCCTTTTCTTTCCTCCTTTAAATATGTCCAAATAGGCATCCAATCTATTTGGATTGACTTTGTAGCCATGCAAAAATTCTCTGATATCGTTGGACTCTTTAGTACTTGATGAATGACAATGTTGAGTTGACCTTTGTTCTGGGATCTAGAGTGTGGAGATTTGGATAGGTGGAAAGATCCAAACAGTGACTTGAATGCTCCTAATGTCTAGAATTGGGTCCTTTGTTGTCCAACAAGGAAGATCCACTTGTAAAAGACTCTAATAAGAGAGTTATAAGATCTATGACTATTGTAAAAGAGTGTATATTTTCTGGTGGATTACTTTCGTGCCTTTTCTTTCCTCCTTTAAATATGTCCAAATAGGCATCCAATCTATTTGGATTGACTTTGTAGCCATGCAAAAATTCTCTGATATCGTTGGACTCTTTAGTACTTGATGAATGACAATGTTGAGTTGACCTTTGTTCTGGGATCTAGAGTGTGGAGATTTGGATAGGTGGAAAGATCCAAACAGTGACTTGAATGCTCCTAATGTCTAGAATTGGGTCCTTTGTTGTCCAACAAGGAAGATCCACTTGTAAAAGATTCTAATAAGAGAGTTATAAGATCTATGAGTATTGTAAAATAGTGTATATTTTCTGGTGGATTACTATGTGTATTTTCTCATAAAATACTATGTGCATTTATAGGGTTTTTGTGTCTTATGAATTATGTTATAAAAATAGAAAATATTCAGATAATATAAGATAATATCAACAAATATAACAACTTATTGTTTGTATATATTAAATTAGCAAAATAATAATAACAATACAATAATAACAATACAATAATTGATATATAGTATTAAAAGATATTATAACATAATTAAGTTGTCGAGATTTAATCATAAATTATGTTAATATATGATAATTAAATAAAAAAATATAAGAATATTAGGTCAATAATGTTAAATGTGTCTTTTTAAGCCATGCTACATAATATATTTGTTGAGCTTGATGTACAATCTTATTTTGTAATACTTTTCAAGTTTGATAGCAAGTCAATACAAGAATTTTGTTCTTACAGAATATGTTCACACTTTACTACATTAATACAGGATATTGTACTAGGACCAAGTTCTCTCGATACTGAAAGACTTAAAAATATAAATACATATTATCGTATCGAGAGATTATAATTATATGACTAGTAGGTAAGTAATTCATTTAGTAATATAAACAATGGACAATATCTTTCTAAGAATTAGTTTCAATATTTGTATTATTTCTCTATTTGATATTTGACATGATTTATAGTAGAATTGTCAAGTAAGCTCTTTTAATAAGATTTGGCCCTAGCCCATGTGAGTTGGGGCCAAAAAAAACCCATAGGGCCAAAAACAATCATTCACTAAAAAAACCCACAGGGCTAAAAGCCCCTAAAGCCCTATGGGTCAAGGCTAGCCCATGGGTTTTCCTTTTTACAAAATTTTATATACAAAAACATAAAATTATTGAAAGATAATGTGAAAGAATCTTCTAAAACAATCTCACCTATTTGAACCTATTTTAACATTAGATACTGTGAAAGATTCATTGAAAAGTAACTTCCATTTTGAACCTCCTGGTCACCATAATTGACAGGGAGAAGAATCACCAACCCAACAAAAGAACCCATTGAAAAAACCTTAATGCTGCAAACACAAAAATAATAGTAAATATAAACATAAGAATAAAATAGTAAAATTAAGCAAAATACAATAATGGCAGCGTTATTATTACAGTGCATCATCATGAATGTTAAACATTGGATAATGTACAAAACTACTTTAAGAAAATTAAGGTAGTAATTTGTTGTTCTATAAGATAAACCTTTGCCCAAAAGATAAAACCTTTTTTGACCAAAAGATAAAACTTTCACCTTTTGCCTGATGTTTGTTCCACTCCATCACACTTTTGCATGTATAGAAATGAAGCAAATCAAATCTATAATAAAACTTGCATGTAGATTTCGCTACAAGTAATCACAATAACCAAATCATGCAATAATCATGCAATAACAGATGAATTGTAGTTTAGTAAAAATAGCTAATAGAAACTCAATCAATAAAGTACCATTAAGAAGTATGTGCAGTGCAACGCCATAATAATATTCACATCCATGCAAGTAAATGGTAAACCAACAAGCAACAAACCTTATTGTTTGAAGTTTTTTAGGCTTCTTTAAACTCTCCTTTAAAAGTCATCTCCAGCTTTAGAGTAATGCAAGATTAAATCAAGATTAGCTTAAAATGAACTTCCAGCAGTCATACAATATAAATATTTGCATCAACCATAGAAGCTGAATCCTACACAAAATGCGGGGATATCTTAGAGCATTTAATCTCTTCCCTTATACCAACTTTCAATTTTATTCTTTTGCATTTTCAACTTCTTTAGAGATTTTTATGAGGGCATCATAAAATATAAATATTTGCATTAGCCATAGAATCTGAATAATACACCAAATGCTGGGATATCTTAAAGCCAAAACCCGCCCAAACCATTCTCACTTCGAAAACAATCAAACACAGTTAATCATAGAGTGACCCATTGATTCAAACACAATATGGAGAAAAGGAAATGAGTGAAAGGGAAGTACCTAAGACAAAGTTAAATGAAACATCCTTTATTCAATGTTGAAGACTTTCAACATCTTCTAAAAGTTTAGACTCATCACTTCTCTCATGAGCAAAAATATATCTTCAACAATTTCGTCTATCACAAGCAATTGAAATACAATCAAACAACTAGTCTATAATTAATAATTTAATGTAAAGTAATTTTAAAAATAATAACATATACACTCACCGCTAGGATTTTCAGAAAATCCATATAACCAATTTTGAGTACAAATCAACATTTGCATGTGTCTAGGAAGAATGGAGCTTCTATATTTCGAAAGTACACACCCACCTTTGCTAAAAGCTGACTCTGATGCCACTGTAGTAATGGGAATACTAAACACATCTCGAGCCATTATAGACAATATGACAAATTTTTTCTCATTAGTCTTCCAATATTTGAGCACATCAAAATCTTCAATGTCTTCATCATCATCTATTGTTGGTTCATCTAAATAAACATCTATCTCGTTCTTTCCAATGATAAATTTTGATTCATTTTGATACATTTTAAAATCCTACAATGCATTACATATTAATTATCAAAACAAAACTAGAAAAACTGAAAAAAAAAATGAACACTAGGTATAAAATGCTTATCGAAATAATCCTCTATCTCTTAAACTTTTTCCCTTCAGTATTGGACTGAGACATCAAGATGGATTCAGTAGGTGATTGGGAAAGAGAAACACTAGAGGTAGAAAAATTCTTTACATATTCTTTAAATAACCTCTTGAACTTCTCTAACACTTTCTTTGTTTTCTCTGCATAGGTTAGAGGATCCAATTTTTTATAACAATATGTTGTAAAATCAGCCTTTAGTCGTAGATCAAGAATAGCTCCAAAAGCTAACCCAATACTATACTCCTTCCAATACTTTTGAAACTTTTCTTTCATATTCATAGCTATATCCTTTAAGGTAACATCTTCATTCAACAAATTCTCTTCAATGATAAGCTGAATTTTCCAAATTTGCATAAAATACAAGTTTGAAGTGGGATAAGATGAACCAGACATCATGTTTGTAATCTCATAAAATGGTTCTAAGAATTGACATATTTTCTCTCCCCTATTCCATTCCTCAGAAGATGGACAATTTTTATAATTTCTATCAACCACTTTGAGAATTTGAAAAGCTTCCTTATATTTGATTGCACTTTCAAGCATTAAATAGGTTGAATTCCATCTTGTAGTCACATCTAATCTCAAACCCATGCTCATATTTATGCCAACATCACTAACACATTCTTTGAATTTGAGAGTTCTTCTATCTGATGATTTAACATACTTAATACTCTCTCTAATATTATGGATTGCTTTGTCAATCACCTTTAAACCATCTTGAACTATCAAATTAAGAGTATGAGCACAACATCGTACATGGAAAAACTCACCATCACATAATAAATTTCTATGAACACAAAGATGGCTTTTTAGAATGTCTTGCAAATTATTATTGGCAGAAGCATTGTCCAGGGTAATTGAGAAAATTTTCTTATCAATACCCCATTGCTTTAGGCAATCAAACACAACACTTTCTAGTTCAACACCTGTATGTGGTGGTTTCATTCGACAGAAGTTAAGAATCTTACTTGTTAATTTCCAATCTTCATCAACAAAGTGCGCAGTTAGGCAAATATATCCCTCAGAAGTAACTGCAGTCCAAACATCAGATGTTAAATAAATTCTATTAGGAATCCTAGACATTATTTGCTTAACTTTATCCTTCTGTTCAAGGTATTCCTTTTCCACATCTGAAACAATAGTGTTCCTACATTTCATGTCAACATTAGGATTAATGTATTTTATCCATTCTCTAATTCCTTCATATTCGACAAAATTATAACGAAGACTATGTTTAATTATAGCTCTTGCAAGTAACTTCCGATGAATTTTTTTATTGATTTTTCGGATCCCAAACTTTCCTTCTTGGTAAAGATCCACATCTAAGTTTGCAATACTTCTACATGCATTGACATGCTGACTTAAATGTGAAGTTCCATAATTGTTTTTAGTAACAGGGTGTTTTCCAACTTTGTAGTTATTGCCACAATACTTACATGCAACCTTAATGCCATCCTCATTTTTTCCTATTTTTGTGAAAAAATTCCAAACATTTAAGACTTATTTTTTATTGGTGGTAGCACTCTCAGATGGACCAGGAGTTTCAGTTGCAAGATCATCAACCAAAGTTAAAGGATTACTCTTAAGGTGGTCCATATTTAAAAGTTATTGCACACAATTGCATAAATAAATGAAAAATATTTTTAAATAGGTCTTTCTTCTATAGAAATTTATGAAACGTTAATGTAAGTCCTATAAAACTAAGAATAAATTTATAAATATATACAACTTATCTTTCAGCTAAACACACCAGGTGAGAAATGGCTAATGATATTGCATAAGGGTTCATGTGTTAGTCTTTCTTATAGAAGATCGTACAAAAAATCAAAGTAATTTTGTACCCTTCCAATTAGATTAGCCAAAGATAAAGTTATGTCATGTCAGTTTAACATCTAATACTATTCGAAACTTTCAAAGAAGAAAAAAGTAATGACCTTTGTAATTGAATAGCGGCAAAATTATTGAAAGAAATAAGAATTTAGCACAAGAAAGTTTAATTAAAAATGATGGTAGGAAAAATAAGATTTTGTATTCATACCTTCTACTTCTGCGACCAAATTAGTCCTCTCACTTGACTGAATCGACCCTACTTCAATCTGCACAATCTCCTTCCTTATTGTCACAAATCTATCTAGAACTTCTGGAGTGCTTATAAATCTAACAAACCTATTGAAAGTGAACCAAAACAGACAAACAACATCGGTCTTATAAAATCATTCCACGTGATTATAACCTACACACAAGTAATTAAAGAAGGCTAAACATTCTAATCCAATTTATCTTGGTCTGATCTAAAAACAATTCATATTTATAAAAGAAAAGATGAAGTGAATCTCTTTCCATAAGAAACAATTCCTCAAATCTATGCAAGTCTGGAGAGTTGTAAATTCCTGTGCAGCACGATAATTTTTGTGGCACAAAACTCAAGTCTTGTTTGTAGCATACTTTCTAAGAGTATCTTAGCTTTTGACACAACTTGGAAAATTCATCATTATGTGTGTTCAGATTACAAAAATAAAGGGTTAAAGAAAAAATAGGCTAAGCATGCACCTTGGATTAACTGACATGAACATTTTATCATAAAGCAAAACTAGAGCAAGTTTTATCACTTCTTTTGTTTTGTTCTTTGTCTGTGAAACTAATCAATCTCTTTTTAACAGAATAGAGTCATTAATGAATTTTTATTGTAGCATGTAGAGAAAAAATTATTTTCATCATTGCTTTTTATCTTAATTTTCTTATCACGTGTCTATTTTTCATCATTCATCTATTTATAGAAGAAAAAAGTCATCATATTTTTCTTATTTTTGTAAGTATAAAAGTTGCTGAATGTAGGATCTGCATAGATGAGCTGACTGACAGAAACAGTAGATGCTTGATCCTCTCTCAGTTACTTACTGGGATGGCAAAGAAGTTTATTCAAATAATCTTGCAAACTTTCAATGACGTTTAACTCAAATTTAAAATAAAATTTCTACTCACGGTCAACAATAACTGGACAAGCAGTGTTCACAACATAAATTTTATAGATACTTCAGAATTATAGTTAGTAATCATTCAATCCAACTCACTATCAAAATCAGCAATCACATTCCGTTCGAACATATTCTACATCTTCATAGCAACATATTACAACTTCAACATTTAAAATCTAAGCTAAAAAAAATATATACTTACCTTCAATGGAGGGTCTAATTCAAAAGGGGTTTTGATTAGTGGAGATTGTTCCGAGAAGTTGGGGTTTTTTAGAGTGATTGCTTGATTGTAGAAGGCAACGATTGGTCATGCTTGTTTAAGATGTTGGGATCATGGGGAGTGTTCTCTGCATTTGAGCTTGGGATTTTAGAGATTGAAGTAGGTTTATGCTTGTAAGAGAATGATCGGGGAAGAAAGTTTGTGAGAGATGTGAAGGAAATGATGCCAGAAGAAGGAGTTGTGAAAGTGCGCGAAAACTATTGTTTGGGGTCAAGGGGCTGACCCGGCCCTAACCCAATATCAATCTCTTTCATAGGGCTTTTGGGGGCGGGGGCTGTGAAAAAGCCCCCTGAAACGTGGGCCAAGAAAATGGGGCTTATTTTAAAGAAGGGTTAGGACTGGTCTTCGGGTTTCAAATTAAAATGACAGCTCTAATTTAGAGTGTGATAATTTTACTTGAAATGGTAAAATTAGTTTTGAGATTTTATCAAAATGTTATGTCAACTTGACACTTTTTTCAGTATCTAATTAGAAACAAAATTCCTTTTGAATTGTAGTTAATTTATAAGGTATAATGAATTGATTTATTTAACTTTATTTAAATTCAAGTGAACTTAATTTTTTAACTAAAATCTAATATATTTTGAGGAGGTAGTCAACAATATAATAATAAAAATATAAAATAAAATAATAGTATTATTTTTTAGCACCGATAAAGAGTTAACTCGTCTTCGTCGTGTAAAACGAATAAAAATAATTTAATAAATATTTATGGTAAAAAAAGAATAAAACTAAAAGAACTTTAAAAAAGACAACGTATTAATTAATTATTGTTAAAGATAATTATTATTAAAGATAATCGATTAACTCATTTAGAATAATATATTCTATTAAAAACAATTGATTATTTAAAAGAGTGTTATACTACTTAAGAGAGGAGACGATTATTTTTTATCATAATCATTTATTTTGTTTTTAAAGACTTTTTAAAATAATACTAAAAATATGTATAAGTTTAAAAAATAAAGGCAATAAACGATGATAATGCATAACTTATATGCAAAGTTATTATCATAACTCACATTCATGATCTCTCACGAAAGCAGTAACATTCAATATTACAATAATTTTAGTCTATCATTTGAACATAACTTCAAAATAAGAGCTTCCAATTTGTCCTTTAATAAAATTATCAAGGACATATTAATATATACCTAACTAAAAATATTAATTAACCAATTATTACTTAAAAAATATTCACACAACTAATTGTATTTTTAATCTATATAAATATATATCAGAAAAATACATGTATTATTGTTTTTCATATGTGATTTATAATTTGAATGAAAGTAACATAGATTACAAATTTACGTGAAAGAGAAAAAAAAAAAGAAAAATAAGTCATGGAATAGTAGGCGATAAATTAGTAGTAAGTGAAACTACTTTTATTAGACGTCTTTTCATCATATAAAATTTAAAAAATAAAGTATCATAAGTGTTTTAAAATAATAAGATAGAATATTTTAAAGTTAAAATAATTGTTAATATAAATAATATTTATTAAACTCGTCTCATTATTTAAAACACAAATTATATCTCTAATATTCTTTCTCCTAATTTTCTCTCTAAGAAATCTAACTTCTGGACAATCTGTTTGACAATTAGAAAGTCCTAAGAGATCACAACAGAGTAATCTTCATTTTTTTAGAGCAAGTAAGTTTCTATCCCTTTTTCCTTTTTGTTTTCTATCCATAATCATACTTACGAACCTGTCGCATGTGTCATTCGTCTTCTATTTTTGATTCTTGNACATCTTCATTCAACAAATTCTCTTCAATGATAAGCTGAATTTTCCAAATTTGCATAAAATACAAGTTTGAAGTGGGATAAGATGAACCAGACATCATGTTTGTAATCTCATAAAATGGTTCTAAGAATTGACATATTTTCTCTCCCCTATTCCATTCCTCAGAAGATGGAAAATTTTTATAATTTCTATCAACCACTTTGAGAATTTGAAAAGCTTCCTTATATTTGATTGCACTTTCAAGCATTAAATAGGTTGAATTCCATCTTGTAGTCACATCTAATCTCAAACCCATGCTCATATTTATGCCAACATCACTAACACATTCTTTGAATTTGAGAGTTCTTCTATCTGATGATTTAACATACTTAATACTCTCTCTAATATTATGGATTGTTTTGTCAATCACCTTTAAACCATCTTGAACTATCAAATTAAGAGTATGAGCACAACATCGTACATGGAAAAACTCACCATCACTTAATAAATTTCTATGAACACTAAGATGTCTTTTTATAATGTCTTGCAAATTATTATTGGCAGAAGCATTGTCTAGGGTAATTGAGAAAATTTTCTTATCAATACCCCATTGCTTTAGGCAATCAAACACAATACTTTCTAGTTCAACACCTGTATGTGGTGGTTTCATTCGACAGAAGTTAAGAATCTTACTTGTTAATTTCCAATCTTCATCAACAAAGTGCGCAGTTAGGCAAATATATCCCTCAGAAGTAACTGCAGTCCAAACATCAGATGTTAAATAAATTCTATTAGGAATCCTAGACATTATTTGCTTAACTTTATCCTTCTGTTCAAGGTATTCCTTTTCCACATCTGAAACAATAGTGTTCCTACATTTCATGTCAACATTAGGATTAATGTATTTTATCCATTCTCTAATTCCTTCATATTCGACAAAATTATAACGAAGACTATGTTTAATTATAGCTCTTGCAAGTAACTTCCGATGAATTTTTTTATTGATTTTTCGGATCCCAAACTTTCCTTCTTGGTAAAGATCCACATCTAAGTTTGCAATACTTCTACATGCATTGACATGCTGACTTAAATGTGAAGTTCCATAATTGTTTTTAGTAACAGGGTGTTTTCCAACTTTGTAGTTATTGCCACAATACTTACATGCAACCTTAATGCCATCCTCATTTTTTCCTATTTTTGTGAAAAAATTCCAAACATTTAAGACTTATTTTTTATTGGTGGTAGCACTCTCAGATGGACCAGGAGTTTCAGTTGCAAGATCATCAACCAAAGTTAAAGGATTACTCTTAAGGTGGTCCATATTTAAAAGTTATTGCACACAATTGCATAAATAAATGAAAAATATTTTTAAATAGGTCTTTCTTCTATAGAAATTTATGAAACGTTAATGTAAGTCCTATAAAACTAAGAATAAATTTATAAATATATACAACTTATCTTTCAGCTAAACACACCAGGTGAGAAATGGCTAATGATATTGCATAAGGGTTCATGTGTTAGTCTTTCTTATAGAAGATCGTACAAAAAATCAAAGTAATTTTGTACCCTTCCAATTAGATTAGCCAAAGATAAAGCTATATCATGTTAGTTTAGCATCTAATACTATTCGGAACTTTCAAAGAAGAAAAAAGTAATGACCTTTGTAATTGAATAGCGGCAAAATTATTGAAAGAAATAAGAATTTAGCACAAGAAAGTTTAATTAAAAATGATGGTAGGAAAAATAAGATTTTGTATTCATACCTTCTACTTCTGCGACCAAATTAGTCCTCTCACTTGACTGAATCGACCCTACTTCAATCTGCACAATCTCCTTCCTTATTGTCACAAATCTATCTAGAACTTCTGGAGTGCTTATAAATCTAACAAACCTATTGAAATTGAACCAAAACAGACAAACAACATCGGTCTTATAAAATCATTCCACGTTATTATAACCTACACACAAGTAATTAAAGAAGGCTAAACATTCTAATCCAATTTATCTTGGTCTGATCTAAAAACATTTCATATTTATAAAAGAAAAGATGAAGTGAATCTCTTTCCATAAGAAACAATTCCTCAAATCTATGCAAGTCTGGAGAGTTGTAAATTCCTGTGCGGCACGATAATTTTTGTGGCACAAAACTCAAGTCTTTTTGTTTGCAGCATACTTTCTGAGAGTATCTTAGCTTTTGACACAACTTGGAAAATTCATCATTATGTGTGTTCAGATTACAAAAATAAAGGGTTAAAGAAAATAGTCTAAGCATGCACCTTGGATTAACTGACATGAACATTTTATCATAAAGCAAAACTAGAGCAAGTTTTATCACTTCTTTTGTTTTGTTCTTTGTCTGTGAAACTAATCAATCTCTTTTTAACAGAATAGAGTCATTAATGAATTTTTATTGTAGCATGTAGAGAAAAAATTATTTTCATCATTGCTTTTTATCTTAATTTTCTTATCACGTGTCTATTTTTCATCATTCATCTATTTATAGAAGAAAAAAGTCATCATATTTTTCTTATTTTTGTAAGTATAAAAGTTGCTGAATGTAGGATCTGCATAGATGAGCTGACTGACAGAAACAGTAGATGCTTGATCCTCTCTCAGTTACTTACTGGGATGGCAAAGAAGTTTATTCAAATAATCTTGCAAACTTTCAATGACGTTTAACTCAAATTTAAAATAAAATTTCTACTCACGGTCAACAATAACTGGACAAGCAGTGTTCACAACATAAATTTTATAGATACTTCAGAATTATAGTTAGTAATCATTCAATCCAACTCACTATCAAAATCAGCAATCACATTCCGTTCGAACATATTCTACATCTTCATAGCAACATATTACAACTTCAACATTTAAAATCTAAGCTAAAAAAAATATATACTTACCTTCAATGGAGGGTCTAATTCAAAAGGGGTTTTGATTAGTGGAGATTGTTCCGAGAAGTTGGGGTTTTTTAGAGTGATTGCTTGATTGTAGAAGGCAACGATTGGTCATGCTTGTTTAAGATGTTGGGATCATGGGGAGTGTTCTCTGCATTTGAGCTTGGGATTTTAGAGATTGAAGTAGGTTTATGCTTGTAAGAGAATGATCGGGGAAGAAAGTTTGTGAGAGATGTGAAGGAAATGATGCCAGAAGAAGGAGTTGTGAAAGTGCGCGAAAACTATTGTTTGGGGTCAAGGGGCTGACCCGGCCCTAACCCAATATCAATCTCTTTCATAGGGCTTTTGGGGGCGGGGGCTGTGAAAAAGCCCCCTGAAACGTGGGCCAAGAAAATGGGGCTTATTTTAAAGAAGGGTTAGGACTGGTCTTCGGGTTTCAAATTAAAATGACAGCTCTAATTTAGAGTGTGATAATTTTACTTGAAATGGTAAAATTAGTTTTGAGATTTTATCAAAATGTTATGTCAACTTGACACTTTTTTCAGTATCTAATTAGAAACAAAATTCCTTTTGAATTGTAGTTAATTTATAAGGTATAATGAATTGATTTATTTAACTTTATTTAAATTCAAGTGAACTTAATTTTTTAACTAAAATCTAATATATTTTGAGGAGGTAGTCAACAATATAATAATAAAAATATAAAATAAAATAATAGTATTATTTTTTAGCACCGATAAAGAGTTAACTCGTCTTCGTCGTGTAAAACGAATAAAAATAATTTAATAAATATTTATGGTAAAAAAAGAATAAAACTAAAAGAACTTTAAAAAAGACAACGTATTAATTAATTATTGTTAAAGATAATTATTATTAAAGATAATCGATTAACTCATTTAGAATAATATATTCTATTAAAAACAATTGATTATTTAAAAGAGTGTTATACTACTTAAGAGAGGAGACGATTATTTTTTATCATAATCATTTATTTTGTTTTTAAAGACTTTTTAAAATAATACTAAAAATATGTATAAGTTTAAAAAATAAAGGCAATAAACGATGATAATGCATAACTTATATGCAAAGTTATTATCATAACTCACATTCATGATCTCTCACGAAAGCAGTAACATTCAATATTACAATAATTTTAGTCTATCATTTGAACATAACTTCAAAATAAGAGCTTCCAATTTGTCCTTTAATAAAATTATCAAGGACATATTAATATATACCTAACTAAAAATATTAATTAACCAATTATTACTTAAAAAATATTCACACAACTAATTGTATTTTTAATCTATATAAATATATATCAGAAAAATACATGTATTATTGTTTTTCATATGTGATTTATAATTTGAATGAAAGTAACATAGATTACAAATTTACGTGAAAGAGAAAAAAAAAAAGAAAAATAAGTCATGGAATAGTAGGCGATAAATTAGTAGTAAGTGAAACTACTTTTATTAGACGTCTTTTCATCATATAAAATTTAAAAAATAAAGTATCATAAGTGTTTTAAAATAATAAGATAGAATATTTTAAAGTTAAAATAATTGTTAATATAAATAATATTTATTAAACTCGTCTCATTATTTAAAACACAAATTATATCTCTAATATTCTTTCTCCTAATTTTCTCTCTAAGAAATTTAACTTCTGGACAATCTGTTTGACAATTAGAAAGTCCTAAGAGATCACAACAGAGTAATCTTCATTTTTTTAGAGCAAGTAAGTTTCTATCCCTTTTTCCTTTTTGTTTTCTATCCATAATCATACTTACGAACCTGTCGCATGTGTCATTCGTCTTCTATTTTTGATTCTTGGTTAATCTGAAGTCCTAAGGACTCACTCCGATCACACTTTGGTGATTTGTAGGCATTTCTAGGGTTCCTTGCGTTTGAAACAACGGTTGGACGTTCTTATAGTCGTAGTAGTTTTTTGTGAGATAAGAGAAGCTAATTATTGTCTTATGCTAAATTATAAAGTATGTATTTATAATATTTAGAGTGTGTGATATGTGGATGTCGAATACTTATGTTTAAATAATTGATTAATGTGAATTATTGTTGTGAAATTGTGTTTGATCACATGATGATTGTGGATTTGTATGATTCTATGATAAATTTACAATTTGTGATGTTTTGCGCGGTTGAGATGTTCTTGATTGTGTTGAGATTCATTGAAAGGGGAGAAGTATTGAACTAACATGAGTAGTAGAGGTTTGTGGTCAAAATAAGAGGTTTTGGGTATGTGAGTTTTGAGTTAAGGTTTAACAAAGGAAATTCAATTTTAGGGTTTTTTTGAGGTGATTTATAGCTAGTTAGAGTGAAGAATATATTAGAATATGATCTAGAAAGGAGTAGTAATGGGTTGATAGTATGTTGGTTAGTTTTAAGTTGATTTTTGAGAGTTTGGAATAGTGGTATTTTGAATTTTAGGTTCCGGATTAAATTAATTAGTTTAAAGGATATTGGTAAGTCATTTTTACTTGTTAAAGTTCTTAAGTTACTAAAAATGAACTAGAACAAGTAGAAGACAATTTTAGTCTTTAGCTACTCGCATTTAATAAAATAACAATTTTAAACTTTTTATGCTACTTCTTTTACCCAAATCTTAGTTACCCATACTTTTCAAATTAAACCATTTTCAACTTGTCCACATATTTTTCAATAATTTCTTCTTAAATCCAAGTCATTTCGTATTTTTTTAAGTTGTAGTTTTTTGTAGTACTCTAATTTTAATCTTAAAATCAATTTTACATAGTTTATCTTTTAGATTTTTATTAATTATATTATTTTCTTATAATATCTTACATTGGTATATATTAGGTTTAAGATTTAGTTACACCAAAATAAAATAAAAAGAAATTAAAAAAATTTTAATTTTTAAAACACGGAGACAAATCGCAAAACATGGTTCTCTTGCAGAATTGATTACCTTCATAAACCTTGCTCTGAAACCCAGAAGATAACACAACGCAAAGAATCCCTTTCCACAAGAATCTACCAGTTATTGAAAATCGATGGTTTTTATTGAGAACTCCCTTCGAATCAAATCAGTTGGAATACAATGGTTAGTGGCATCACTCATTCAATCTTATTCACTTACATCACTTACACAGTTTTTGTGTCTATCTGTTAATTCAATGCTTCCAACTCACTCTGCTTTCGTTTTTGTGTTGTTGTTTTTTTAGTCGGTGACTGTGCACACAAACCTAGGTGACATCAAGTGCGAAATCTTCTGCGACGAGATTCCCAAAACCTCCGAGGTTTATTTCTCCCCTTAATTTCAAATATACTGTCCGCTTTTTTTTTTTGGTTTGCAATCACGATTTGTTTTTAGAAGAAAAGATTCGAAATGATGTGTTTTCGTTACCCTAATTGTCGGGACGAGTGGCGTTTGTGAACAGAGGACACAGCGTAGATGCTTGCGAATATGAATTTTAACTCAGTTTTTTGTTAGATATAATTTCTATGCTGATTGGATAAGAACGGTAAGTGTGTGTGGATTGATGTTTTTAAATTGAATTAGTTGAAATTGGTTTTAATGTGATGGGCTTTATGTTTAAATTGAGTTCAAAATTATGCTAATTTGACATCGAGGTCCACAAAATTACTCTTATTCTATTTATTTTTTTCTAAATTATGATTGTTTTGATAAAATAGACTCAAATTGGTTTTGGTATCCCAATTGTCGAAAGTAGAGACAATACTTACAGCGAGCTTGCTATTTTTTTGAATTTTAATTCAAATATTTATTGTGCTGAATACTGAGCTATAATTTCAATTTTGATTGCAACATTAGAAGTATCGAATAATCTGTTCTAAGTTTTAGGCGTGTATGCCTAGGATAGTTGGATTTATCTGTGACCGTGAGCAAGATCTTTCAGTTGTGTAATTTATTAGCGCGAATTGTGTGTAATCATGCCAAGATTTTAAATTGCTTTCTCGGTTGCATTTTCCTAGTGGTACTTGATGCTGTAGGAAACTGCAGACAAATGCAGCTGATGTGGAAATTACAATCACATACCATTTTAAAAATCCTTGATTCATGTAGTAATGAATCCGGACTGTTAGGGTGTGAATATGATGTTTGTAGTTTAAACGTGTATTTTGAGTTATATTTATTGAAATAAATTATGAATAGTTCAGTCATTATCTAATAGTTCTTGATTGCTGACTGGCTGAATGTATGAATTGGTGGTTTAGCTTAATAATGATTGAAGGCTATCGCTCTAGTCCTCTATCTGAGGGTTTACTATTGGTTTTTCTGTATTGAAGGGGGCTGTAACTAGCAGTTGAATTCTCGTGTAAATGTGTTTTAATCCAGAACTTTTTGGCGCTGTGTGGAAGTGGTTACTATGATGGGACTATATTTCACCGCAACATTAAGGGTTTTATGATTCAAGGTGGAGATCCCACTGGAACTGGCAAAGGGGGAACCTGTATATGGGGCAAGAAATTTAATGATGAGATACGAGAATCACTGAAGGTGAGTTCAACCAATATGAATCCATGTCTAGAGTTCTTTTGTTCTGTCAGGTAGCAATTCATTGATGTGTTGGAAGAGGTCAGAAATAGGATAAAATATGATTTCTATTTCATGTCTTGATTTCTATTCATCTTTGATGCATTTTCACAATAAAATGTCACGAGATAGGATACAACTTTTTTTTGTTGTGCTCAAAAAGAATTGAAATATTTGTTATGCTTGTGTTAGTTCTGAATGTCAATATTGGAACTTGAGCGTGGAAAATGGCTCATGGTTTCCACAGGATGAATAGCACTCTTGTTAGCATGTCTTAAAATTAAGACTTCAATTGAGATTTACTGTCGTCAGGATGCTGCAATTGAAGAAATTTGTGTGCAAAATGGCTTTGTAGGTTTCTCAAAGCAATTTGTCTTGTTTGAGAGTTATCCCTATAACTGAAAAAATAATTCACTAAGCTGCTTTATACGAAACAGGAGTTATTTTCTTGCATCTTTTAACTGTGAATTTTTGTTGCTGTAAATTTTACTATATTTGTATGTATTTTGATTGGCTTATTCTTCTGGTTGATGAAAGTCAATTTTATTATATTGCAATACAATCATCTTAAGGCTGTTATATTTCAGTATCTCACCAAATGTGGTTAATTTATGATGTTGTTCATGATGTTAATTGTGAGCTGTGGTATGAAATCAGATAGTGGCGGAATTTTCATTTTTTATTTGCCTCTATGAAGTGACAGAATAATTATAGGCATTTTCTTCATCTGATGATTATTGTAGTTTAAAAAGTTGCCCTCGTTTATGTTTCAGCATAATGCAAGGGGAATATTGGCAATGGCTAACAGTGGTCCAAATACTAACGGAAGTCAGTTCTTCATAACTTACGCAAAACAGCCACATTTAAATGGGCTATACACTGTGTTTGGAAGAGTAATTCATGGATTCGAAGTTCTTGATCTCATGGAAAAGGTATTTCATTCTTCCGTAATTATTGTAATTGCTTATTCTCTTTTTAAAAAATTATTTGGTTGAAGTTTAAGCTGATTTCTTGGTCTTGGTCTTAGCTTGGTTTGGTAACTCAACCAATATCTACATTTTTTTGGTGTTATATTCATGCTACTTGTCTAGAGTGTTAGTTTTTTTGTGTAGTTTGATTAAGTTTTTGTAGTGTGTTTTTAGTCCCACGTTGCTTAGTATTGTGAGATGGTGTTCTTCACTTTGCTATATAAGAAAGCTTATGTAAGGTTTACAAATGCACAAAAATAAATAATTCTTAGTGTTGTTTATTTCTCTCTTCTCTCCTTTATTACCCTTGTTCCCAACAATTGGTATCAAGAGCCCATTTCTTAGTATGCTCTGTGGTTTCAACTGTGGCTGCAGCTGTGTCTGATCTTCCACATCAGAAAAGATTTTTTCTCTTGTTCTTGGGATCTCAGTTTAGAGAACTAGTGGGGGCTTTTCTTCAAAAGCAGTAGGAGCAATGGCAATGGACGAAGGCAAGATGAATGAATTGGGATTTTCACTCATATGCCCAAGTCTTTGGTGCCATAAATTGGGATTTTCATTTGCTGCAACTGCAATCAAATGACATGCTCCTGCTGTCTTGTAAAGAGTACCACTCTTTTTTCCTCGAGCAATTGTCATCGCACCCTTTGAAATCTTCCAATCATCATCGTGGAAGATTGTCGTGTAGCCTTCACTAGTTAGCTGGCCCACTGAGATTAAGTTCTTCGTCAGGTCGGGGATATGTCTGACATTTTTCAATTCCCATACAGACCCATTTAACTTAATCTTTACTATGCCTTTACCTACAATCTCACATGACTGCTCATTACCAAGGTAAACCTTACCAAGGTTTCCAGGAACATAATTCTCGAATAGTTCTTTCTGTGAGGTTGCATGGAAGGATGCTCCAGAGTCTAACACCCAAGACTCTTCCTTGTTTTCCAACGAACATATCAGCTCATCATCTCCTCTTGAGGTTTCATCAACGTTTGCTTCATCTTTCACCTCTTGTTTCTTCGAGTCACTCTTGCATTGATTTTTGTAGTGTCCAGTCTTCCCACTATTCCAACATTTGATAGTTTTCGATTTGTTAGAGCTTTGATGATTTCTGGATTTGGACTGCCTCTCCTTTGATTTGCCTTGTTTGGTTCCTTTGGTTGAACTTCTACCTCTTGACTCTGTATGCAATATTGAAGAGGTTGTTGATTCACCCGTCTCTATCCGGCAGACTTCTTCACTGAGGACTAAGTCACGAACATCATCAAACTTTAACTTGTTGCTTCCTGAGGAGCTACTCACAGTTGTGACAGTAGCATTTCAACTTTCTGGTAGGGAAGAAAGAAGTCTGGATTGTAATTGTGTTGAGTTCGTTTATATGTTGCGCTGTTGATGCGCCTTCTGTCATCCGTAGGTTGAACAACCGCCTCATCAAGTGAACTTTGNGATACGAGAATCACTGAAGGTGAGTTCAACCAATATGAATCCATGTCTAGAGTTCTTTTGTTCTGTCAGGTAGCAATTCATTGATGTGTTGGAAGAGGTCAGAAATAGGATAAAATATGATTTCTATTTCATGTCTTGATTTCTATTCATCTTTGATGCATTTTCACAATAAAATGTCACGAGATAGGATACAACTTTTTTTTGTTGTGCTCAAAAAGAATTGAAATATTTGTTATGCTTGTGTTAGTTCTGAATGTCAATATTGGAATTTGAGCGTGGAAAATGGCTCATGGTTTCCACAGGATGAATAGCACTCTTGTTAGCATGTCTTAAAATTAAGACTTCAATTGAGATTTACTGTCGTCAGGATGCTGCAATTGAAGAAATTTGTGTGCAAAATGGCTTTGTAGGTTTCTCAAAGCAATTTGTCTTGTTTGAGAGTTATCCTTATAACTGAAAAAATAATTCACTAAGCTGCTTTATACTAAACAGGAGTTATTTTCTTGCATCTTTTAACTGTGAATTTTTGTTGCTGTAAATTTTACTATATTTGTATGTATTTTGATTGGCTTATTCTTCTGGTTGATGAAAGTCAATTTTATTATATTGCAATACAATCATCTTAAGGCTGTTATATTTCAGTATCTCACCAAATGTGGTTAATTTATGATGTTGTTCATGATGTTAATTGTGAGCTGTGGTATGAAATCAGATAGTGGCGGAATTTTCATTTTTTATTTGCCTCTATGAAGTGACAGAATAATTATAGGCATTTTCTTCATCTGATGATTATTGTAGTTTAAAAAGTTGCCCTCGTTTATGTTTCAGCATAATGCAAGGGGAATATTGGCAATGGCTAACAGTGGTCCAAATACTAACGGAAGTCAGTTCTTCATAACTTACGCAAAGCAGCCACATTTAAATGGGCTATACACTGTGTTTGGAAGAGTAATTCATGGATTTGAAGTTCTTGATCTCATGGAAAAGGTATTTCATTCTTCCGTAATTATTGTAATTGCTTATTCTCTTTTTAAAAAATTATTTGGTTGAAGTTTAAGCTGATTTCTTGGTCTTGGTCTTAGCTTGGTTTGGTAACTCAACCAATATCTACATTTTTTTGGTGTTATATTCATGCTACTTGTCTAGAGTGTTAGTTTTTTTGTGTAGTTTGATTAAGTTTTTGTAGTGTGTTTTTAGTCCCACGTTGCTTAGTATTGTGAGATGGTGTTCTTCACTTTGCTATATAAGAAAGCTTATGTAAGGTTTACAAATGCACANTTTACTTGTTAAAGTTCTTAAGTTACTAAAAATGAACTAGAACAAGTAGAAGACAATTTTAGTCTTTAGCTACTCGCATTTAATAAAATAACAATTTTAAACTTTTTATGCTACTTCTTTTACCCAAATCTTAGTTACCCATACTTTTCAAATTAAACCATTTTCAACTTGTCCACATATTTTTCAATAATTTCTTCTTAAATCCAAGTCATTTCGTATTTTTTTAAGTTGTAGTTTTTTGTAGTACTCTAATTTTAATCTTAAAATCAATTTTACATAGTTTATCTTTTAGATTTTTATTAATTATATTATTTTCTTATAATATCTTACATTGGTATATATTAGGTTTAAGATTTAGTTACACCAAAATAAAATAAAAAGAAATTAAAAAAATTTTAATTTTTAAAACACGGAGACAAATCGCAAAACATGGTTCTCTTGCAGAATTGATTACCTTCATAAACCTTGCTCTGAAACCCAGAAGATAACACAACGCAAAGAATCCCTTTCCACAAGAATCTACCAGTTATTGAAAATCGATGGTTTTTATTGAGAACTCCCTTCGAATCAAATCAGTTGGAATACAATGGTTAGTGGCATCACTCATTCAATCTTATTCACTTACATCACTTACACAGTTTTTGTGTCTATCTGTTAATTCAATGCTTCCAACTCACTCTGCTTTCGTTTTTGTGTTGTTGTTTTTTTAGTCGGTGACTGTGCACACAAACCTAGGTGACATCAAGTGCGAAATCTTCTGCGACGAGATTCCCAAAACCTCCGAGGTTTATTTCTCCCCTTAATTTCAAATATACTGTCCGCTTTTTTTTTTTGGTTTGCAATCACGATTTGTTTTTAGAAGAAAAGATTCGAAATGATGTGTTTTCGTTACCCTAATTGTCGGGACGAGTGGCGTTTGTGAACAGAGGACACAGCGTAGATGCTTGCGAATATGAATTTTAACTCAGTTTTTTGTTAGATATAATTTCTATGCTGATTGGATAAGAACGGTAAGTGTGTGTGGATTGATGTTTTTAAATTGAATTAGTTGAAATTGGTTTTAATGTGATGGGCTTTATGTTTAAATTGAGTTCAAAATTATGCTAATTTGACATCGAGGTCCACAAAATTACTCTTATTCTATTTATTTTTTTTTCTAAATTATGATTGTTTTGATAAAATAGACTCAAATTGGTTTTGGTATCCCAATTGTCGAAAGTAGAGACAATACTTACAGCGAGCTTGCTATTTTTGTGAATTTTAATTCAAATATTTATTGTGCTGAATACTGAGCTATAATTTCAATTTTGATTGCAACATTAGAAGTATCGAATAATCTGTTCTAAGTTTTAGGCGTGTATGCCTAGGATAGTTGGATTTATCTGTGACCGTGAGCAAGATCTTTCAGTTGTGTAATTTATTAGCGCGAATTGTGTGTAATCATGCCAAGATTTTAAATTGCTTTCTCGGTTGCATTTTCCTAGTGGTACTTGATGCTGTAGGAAACTGCAGACAAATGCAGCTGATGTGGAAATTACAATCACATACCATTTTAAAAATCCTTGATTCATGTAGTAATGAATCCGGACTGTTAGGGTGTGAATATGATGTTTGTAGTTTAAACGTGTATTTTGAGTTATATTTATTGAAATAAATTATGAATAGTTCAGTCATTATCTAATAGTTCTTGATTGCTGACTGGCTGAATGTATGAATTGGTGGTTTAGCTTAATAATGATTGAAGGCTATCGCTCTAGTCCTCTATCTGAGGGTTTACTATTGGTTTTTCTGTATTGAAGGGGGCTGTAACTAGCAGTTGAATTCTCGTGTAAATGTGTTTTAATCCAGAACTTTTTGGCGCTGTGTGGAAGTGGTTACTATGATGGGACTATATTTCACCGCAACATTAAGGGTTTTATGATTCAAGGTGGAGATCCCACTGGAACTGGCAAAGGGGGAACCAGTATATGGGGCAAGAAATTTAATGATGAGATACGAGAATCACTGAAGGTGAGTTCAACCAATATGAATCCATGTCTAGAGTTCTTTTGTTCTGTCAGGTAGCAATTCATTGATGTGTTGGAAGAGGTCAGAAATAGGATAAAATATGATTTCTATTTCATGTCTTGATTTCTATTCATCTTTGATGCATTTTCACAATAAAATGTCACGAGATAGGATACAACTTTTTTTTGTTGTGCTCAAAAAGAATTGAAATATTTGTTATGCTTGTGTTAGTTCTGAATGTCAATATTGGAACTTGAGCGTGGAAAATGGCTCATGGTTTCCACAGGATGAATAGCACTCTTGTTAGCATGTCTTAAAATTAAGACTTCAATTGAGATTTACTGTCGTCAGGATGCTGCAATTGAAGAAATTTGTGTGCAAAATGGCTTTGTAGGTTTCTCAAAGCAATTTGTCTTGTTTGAGAGTTATCCCTATAACTGAAAAAATAATTCACTAAGCTGCTTTATACGAAACAGGAGTTATTTTCTTGCATCTTTTAACTGTGAATTTTTGTTGCTGTAAATTTTACTATATTTGTATGTATTTTGATTGGCTTATTCTTCTGGTTGATGAAAGTCAATTTTATTATATTGCAATACAATCATCTTAAGGCTGTTATATTTCAGTATCTCACCAAATGTGGTTAATTTATGATGTTGTTCATGATGTTAATTGTGAGCTGTGGTATGAAATCAGATAGTGGCGGAATTTTCATTTTTTATTTGCCTCTATGAAGTGACAGAATAATTATAGGCATTTTCTTCATCTGATGATTATTGTAGTTTAAAAAGTTGCCCTCGTTTATGTTTCAGCATAATGCAAGGGGAATATTGGCAATGGCTAACAGTGGTCCAAATACTAACGGAAGTCAGTTCTTCATAACTTACGCAAAGCAGCCACATTTAAATGGGCTATACACTGTGTTTGGAAGAGTAATTCATGGATTTGAAGTTCTTGATCTCATGGAAAAGGTATTTCATTCTTCCGTAATTATTGTAATTGCTTATTCTCTTTTTAAAAAATTATTTGGTTGAAGTTTAAGCTGATTTCTTGGTCTTGGTCTTAGCTTGGTTTGGTAACTCAACCAATATCTACATTTTTTTGGTGTTATATTCATGCTACTTGTCTAGAGTGTTAGTTTTTTTGTGTAGTTTGATTAAGTTTTTGTAGTGTGTTTTTAGTCCCACGTTGCTTAGTATTGTGAGATGGTGTTCTTCACTTTGCTATATAAGAAAGCTTATGTAAGGTTTACAAATGCACAAAAATAAATAATTCTTAGTGTTGTTTATTTCTCTCTTCTCTCCTTTATTACCCTTGTTCCCAACAATTGGTATCAAGAGCCCATTTCTTAGTATGCTCTGTGGTTTCAACTGTGGCTGCAGCTGTGTCTGATCTTCCACATCAGAAAAGATTTTTTCTCTTGTTCTTGGGATCTCAGTTTAGAGAACTAGTGGGGGCTTTTCTTCAAAAGCAGTAGGAGCAATGGCAATGGACGAAGGCAAGATGAATGAATTGGGATTTTCACTCATATGCCCAAGTCTTTGGTGCCATAAATTGGGATTTTCATTTGCTGCAACTGCAATCAAATGACATGCTCCTGCTGTCTTGTAAAGAGTACCACTCTTTTTTCCTCGAGCAATTGTCATCGCACCCTTTGAAATCTTCCAATCATCATCGTGGAAGATTGTCGTGTAGCCTTCACTAGTTAGCTGGCCCACTGAGATTAAGTTCTTCGTCAGGTCGGGGATATGTCTGACATTTTTCAATTCCCATACAGACCCATTTAACTTAATCTTTACTATGCCTTTACCTACAATCTCACATGACTGCTCATTACCAAGGTAAACCTTACCAAGGTTTCCAGGAACATAATTCTCGAATAGTTCTTTCTGTGAGGTTGCATGGAAGGATGCTCCAGAGTCTAACACCCAAGACTCTTCCTTGTTTTCCAACGAACATATCAGCGCATCATCTCCTCCTGAGGTTGCAACAACGTTTGCTTCATCTTTCACCTCATGTTTCTTCGAGGCACTCTTGCATTGATTTTTGTAGTGACCAGTCTTCCCACTATTCCAACAATTGATAGTTTTCGATTTGTTAGAGCTTTGATGATTTCTGGATTTGGACTGCCTCTCCTTTGATTTGCCTTGTTTGGTTCCTTTGGTTGAACTTCTACCTCTTGACTCTGTATGCAATATTGAAGAGGTTGTTGATTCACCCGTCTCTATCCGGCAGACTTCTTCACTGAGGACTAAGTCACGAACATCATCAAACTTTAACTTGTTGCTTCCTGAGGAGCTACTCACAGTTGTGACAGTAGCATTTCAACTTTCTGGTAGGGAAGAAAGAAGTCTGGATTGTAATTGTGTTGAGTTCGTTTATATGTTGCGCTGTTGATGCGCCTTCTGTCATCCGTAGGTTGAACAACCGCCTCATCAAGTGAACTTTGTTTGCGGTCGACGACTTTTCGTACATGCTGGAAAGGGCCGCCATAAGACTAACTGTAGTCTTTTCTTTTGCAATGTTGAAAGCAACATTACGAGATAACGTCAAACGGATGGCTCCGAGAGCTTTTCTGTCTAGAAAGCTCCACTCATCTTCCTTCATAGCTTCTGGTTTCCTACCTGTGAGAGGTTCTTGCATGCCTTTCTCTTTTCTGATGTGGAAGATCAGACGCAGCTGCAGCCATAGAGCATACTAAGAAAATTTACTCTGACCAAATCTTTTCTGATGTGGAAGATCAAACGCTGTTGCAACCACAGAGCATACTAAGAAATGGGCTCTTGATACCAATTGTTGGGAACAAGGGTAATAAAGGAGTGAAGAGAGAAATAAACAACACTAAGAAATATTTGTTTTAGTGCATTTGTAAGCCTTACATAAGCTTTCTTATATAGCAAAGTGAAGAACACCATCTCACAATACTAAGCAATGGGGGACTAAAAACACACTACAAAAACTTAATCAAACTAAAAAAAACTAACAATTCTAGAGAATGTGTGTAGACAAAGGAATAAATAATACTCTTCTTTGTCGCGCAGACTGAAACTGGAGCAGGAGATCGACCACTTGCAGAGATAAGGCTCAATCGTGTAACAATACATGCTAATCCTCTTGCTGGTTAATTTTAGTCTCAACAGTTTTTCCTTTTGTAAAATCTAAATTTAGGAGAGGGGAATTATTCTTAAGACTGATTTGAGTGTCTGTTCATGCTTACCCACTTCCAATTCAAAGAAGCATTTTGAGAAAGTAGTAAAAATGTATATTGAATTCCGAGTTTGGTGCTAGCTTTGTATAATATAATATCTATTTAACATTCAATTTGATTCATTAAAATATGCATTTTTTATGTCATAGAAAGCTTTTCATTTTGCAAATGTTTTCCAAATCTTGAAATTAATTACCAGTGAGAAAATGTCTCTGGAGATGTTTTCAAAAATCAATTTGTACACATGTAATTTTAAGGGTAAAGTGTTACATTAGTTCATTTATCAATTTCCATAATCTTCAAATGTTCTAGATTTTAAGATGAATTTCATACTAATTAGGTTCAATATTTCGATTAATTATAAAAGAAGTTCATTTTTTAACAGACTCGATCCCATTGGAGATTGAATTCAGTCACAGGAAATTTTTAATCATCTTGCATAGAGAAACTCATTTTGAAGAGGATAATGATACTTTGATAATATTACGTGTCTTTTTGTGATTGGTTCATATTGGTAATTATAAAAAAATTCATTTTTAACCGACTCGATCTCATTGAAGATTGAATTCAGCCACAAGAAATTTTTAATCATCTTGCATAGTAGAACTTATTTGGTATGGATAATGATACTTTGACAATATTACGTATCATTTTGTGATTTTTCTATATTAGTTTTTATGATTATTATTATTGATTGTGAAGTAATTTTGAGCTAATCATAGAATGACACGTAAATGATGTTAAAATGTTGTAAAAAAAATGTTGTCAAAGTATCATTATCCTTTTATTCTTTTGAAATAGATTTTCCAGACAAAATAAAACTTTTTGCTTTCACCTTTCTCAGGATTTGTTTAAGTATTTATTTTATAGATTTTTTAAGAAAAGAAAGTTAAAATTAGTGTACATATAAATAAAAAAATTAATAAGAAAATTTATTTCAATTATTTTTCAGAATTAAATTTTAGTTTGTATTGTTTTTTCTTTTGTTAAGTGTCTGAAGAGGTTTATTTTTGTTTGGACAGTTGACATGATTGTTGTAACTTGGTCCAAAAACATATTTCACTGGCCTTAATTCTCTAGTTCGTGGTCTCATTTGATGGCCATCTCCTACATATGCCCATTCCACATCTAATTTTGTGATATGTAATAATATTTTCTTCTTTCATTTCATACTTTTCCCCTTACTCTCATAAAATAAAATAAAAATATCAATACATCCTCATTATAGTATTTTGTAACTAATTTAAAATTATGTGTTCAATTATACAATTTAAAATTTAAGTATCACTTTCAAACACGTAATCTATTATATATATTTTTGAATTCCATAATTCATAAATATTCTAAATTTCTTAATTAATATCTTTCTAACAATTAAGAATCCAAAATCTAATTCGGGATTATTAATTTGAAATATAATTTTCAAACAGTGATTCTAAATTAGTTAATCTTTAAATAACTATCAAAAAGTAATTACAAGCTTCTAGAAATAACAAATCAAAAACTTATTATTTGATAAAAAAATTTGGAATCTACGTGTAACATCCCACAAATATATAGCATAAAATTAAATAAAAGTGTCATCAATTAATAATATGATAGAACAGTTACAGGAAAAATAAAGTTAACCTTACAGTTATTACAAAATAACCATAAAATTTAAAGCTTTACAGAAGTTCTACACCATTCCAAAACTATACACCTAACCGACCGGAATATACAAAAATATTATTGTGACCTAACGGTTCACCAAAAACTATAAACAATATGACCGTACGATCATAATTTAAACAGCAGGATTCTCGCCGTCCAACTTCTGCTCCAACGTACACTCTTCCTCCTCTGCTCATACCCAAAAAGGGTGATCATGTAAGAGAAAAAGCCGAACGGAGACATGGACAAAACAGGAAATAAGGATAAGCTAATGTAATTTAATTGTGAAAACATCCATACATTTCGTACAAGTACAAACAATGTTGAACCGAACACTACAACATACCAAAACAAATACAGGTAAGCATATACAACTGAACACTATACTTCATGCATAAATCAAACACTTGACCATCCAGATTGTATGAATATGTACCTTGAGGCCGTTCATGCACTCGGGTAAGACCATCAGCTACCACCCGAGGTTAGTTTGTTATAATTCACCCAAGAACCTATGGGCTAAGACCTCCTGTCATTCTCACACAATGCATTACCCATCTCTACTTGAAAATTGGTAACCATCAGAATATCAGGATGAACTTCGTGAATTTCATTGTCCATATTCATACTTTACCACTTCAATACACTTTTCACTAAGACAATCCTCCTTGGAATTCTCTTCCACATTACTTGAAACATATGCCTTATTGGAATATCAAAAAAATTTCTCATACACAATAGATCAATAACACTATCTCAAGCAATCAGAGTCAAATAGTGAAATTAGCATTTAAAGTCCAAATAATCCTTCATAGAAGAAAACCGAACAACAACAACACAATGTGTCAGAACCAGCAAAATCAAAAGTCAGAAACCAGTAAAATCCAAGCACGTGTCGTTAGTGGAATTCAGTGTCAAGAGGGAGGCTCGACACTCAAATGATGAACGCCAGGTGTCAAGCCAAGGAGACCCGGAAATCAGTTAGTGGAAAACAGGTGTCGACTGAAGAGGGGACGTTCGTTCTCGACTGTGGAGCAAAACTTGAATCTTCAGAAAAATCTACTCCACTCTCTGCATGCACCCTCTTTTCAGATTTCTGAAGAATCCCAATCTCTCCTCCTTCTCTCTACATTCTCTTCATCTTTTTTTTCTGAGAAAACACCTACTTTCTCTTCTCCGATCACTATTCCGGGACCGTAGGAGCACTTCCGGCGTCAAGGGCTTCCAAATAAACCGTTCGGTCTGTGAAGCTGGACTGGTAAGTCCTTCCCCTCGCTCTGTCACTCGTTTTCCTAAACATGCAAACCCAGTTCTGGGTTCGTGCGTTGATCACCATTCTTAAAATGAGTAGTTCTGATAGTGTCGGGTTGTTGTAGTTTGAAATGTCGAGCGTTGACGATAGGAGAACCTGTGGTGGGGAAATTGTATTTCGACCTCTGGGAACGTTCGGTCACGCTCAGAGGTAAGGGAAGCTTATTTGATTTAATTCGTATGTTGTGTTTTGTATGAACGTTCGTTACTTGACTGCATGAGTATAATGCATGATGTTTGACGTGATTGAATTGCATGAATGTTCGTGATTTATGAGTGGGAATGAAATACATGACTTTACATGATATGGATTGTATGAAATATGGAAGTTGATGTTGATATGAACGCATGAAACTATGAGATTGCATAATGAGAAAAGAACTGGAATGTAAATGGACTTGAAAATGAATTCCCCATGACAATATACGTTCGTTACTGAACGGTCATTGACCGTTCGGTTTTCCCTTGTAACATAGTTGAAAGGTCGATTCTTTCATTTGGATAGAACCCTAGTTGAGGACGAGCGTCCTCGCGTTAAAATACTATGCTTGAGCGTTCGACCAAGCACAGTCGTATCTGGGTATCCCTTGATAAACTCCATTTATATCTATGTGAAATAGTAGATTTCGCCGTTCGTAAATGTTACTTCGACAGTCTTTTATTATATTTATCAAAGTCTGTTATTTTAAGGTTATTGGTGCTCGGTCTTATACCAAGCGCTCGTACTGAGTAGTGCTCGGTCTTACACCTAGCGCTCGTACGGATAAGTGCTCGGTCTTACACCTAGCGCTCGCTCTAAGTGGTGCTCGGTCTTATACTGAGCGCTCGTACTCATTCCTTGTAAAATTAGTCTTAATGAAATAGCGTACGTCCAACTTCATAAGAACTTTCTTTTACCACGTTCGGTCATTGACTGGCAGTGGATTTCAGTATGAGAACTATTCTAAATATGCTTCGTTAACGTCTTGAGATGTCTACATTCGATGTATTCGGCCTAGAGCCTTCACACTTAAATTATTCTCGGAGTATTGGTTTGAATTCACGAGAGTCAGTTCATTCAAGTGATTCACATGGTAAATAACGTTCGTCCAATGAAACAGGACATTACTCGGTTATTCCCAAACGTAATCGTAACTCTATCGGTTGTATTCTGATCCGAACGGGCGTCTTCTTGGTCTCGTCCACAGTGTTCGTCCTCGTTCTGAGTGAGGATTGACGTTCGGTCTGATGTCTTTATAAATTTTTGATCAAAGAGGAAATTGAAATGGTTGAAAGGGAAAGATGAAACTAAAATGATTGGTAATGAAAGACAAACTTGAGATGATTGATAATGAATGATGGAGAAAATATGAGATAAATAGAATGTTGTGGCTTTTGAACGAGCGTTCCAGGGAGGAACGACTCAGAATTGAGAATTGAGATNAATCATAGAATGACACGTAAATGATGTTAAAATGTTGTAAAAAAAATGTTGTCAAAGTATCATTATCCTTTTATTCTTTTGAAATAGATTTTCCAGACAAAATAAAACTTTTTGCTTTCACCTTTCTCAGGATTTGTTTAAGTATTTATTTTATAGATTTTTTAAGAAAAGAAAGTTAAAATTAGTGTACATATAAATAAAAAAATTAATAAGAAAATTTATTTCAATTATTTTTCAGAATTAAATTTTAGTTTGTATTGTTTTTTCTTTTGTTAAGTGTCTGAAGAGGTTTATTTTTGTTTGGACAGTTGACATGATTGTTGTAACTTGGTCCAAAAACATATTTCACTGGCCTTAATTCTCTAGTTCGTGGTCTCATTTGATGGCCATCTCCTACATATGCCCATTCCACATCTAATTTTGTGATATGTAATAATATTTTCTTCTTTCATTTCATACTTTTCCCCTTACTCTCATAAAATAAAATAAAAATATCAATACATCCTCATTATAGTATTTTGTAACTAATTTAAAATTATGTGTTCAATTATACAATTTAAAATTTAAGTATCACTTTCAAACACGTAATCTATTATATATATTTTTGAATTCCATAATTCATAAATATTCTAAATTTCTTAATTAATATCTTTCTAACAATTAAGAATCCAAAATCTAATTCGGGATTATTAATTTGAAATATAATTTTCAAACAGTGATTCTAAATTAGTTAATCTTTAAATAACTATCAAAAAGTAATTACAAGCTTCTAGAAATAACAAATCAAAAACTTATTATTTGATAAAAAAATTTGGAATCTACGTGTAACATCCCACAAATATATAGCATAAAATTAAATAAAAGTGTCATCAATTAATAATATGATAGAACAGTTACAGGAAAAATAAAGTTAACCTTACAGTTATTACAAAATAACCATAAAATTTAAAGCTTTACAGAAGTTCTACACCATTCCAAAACTATACACCTAACCGACCGGAATATACAAAAATATTATTGTGACCAAACGGTTCACCAAAAACTATAAACAATATGACCGTACGATCATAATTTAAACAGCAGGATTCTCGCCGTCCAACTTCTGCTCCAACGTACACTCTTCCTCCTCTGCTCATACCCAAAAAGGGTGATCATGTAAGAGAAAAAGCCGAACGGAGACATGGACAAAACAGGAAATAAGGATAAGCTAATGTAATTTAATTGTGAAAACATCCATACATTTCGTACAAGTACAAACAATGTTGAACCGAACACTACAACATACCAAAACAAATACAGGTAAGCATATACAACTGAACACTATACTTCATGCATAAATCAAACACTTGACCATCCAGATTGTATGAATATGTACCTTGAGGCCGTTCATGCACTCGGGTAAGACCATCAGCTACCACCCGAGGTTAGTTTGTTATAATTCACCCAAGAACCTATGGGCTAAGACCTCCTGTCATTCTCACACAATGCATTACCCATCTCTACTTGAAAATTGGTAACCATCAGAATATCAGGATGAACTTCGTGAATTTCATTGTCCATATTCATACTTTACCACTTCAATACACTTTTCACTAAGACAATCCTCCTTGGAATTCTCTTCCACATTACTTGAAACATATGCCTTATTGGAATATCAAAAAAATTTCTCATACACAATAGATCAATAACACTATCTCAAGCAATCAGAGTCAAATAGTGAAATTAGCATTTAAAGTCCAAATAATCCTTCATAGAAGAAAACCGAACAACAACAACACAATGTGTCAGAACCAGCAAAATCAAAAGTCAGAAACCAGTAAAATCCAAGCACGTGTCGTTAGTGGAATTCAGTGTCAAGAGGGAGGCTCGACACTCAAATGATGAACGCCAGGTGTCAAGCCAAGGAGACCCGGAAATCAGTTAGTGGAAAACAGGTGTCGACTGAAGAGGGGACGTTCGTTCTCGACTGTGGAGCAAAACTTGAATCTTCAGAAAAATCTACTCCACTCTCTGCATGCACCCTCTTTTCAGATTTCTGAAGAATCCCAATCTCTCCTCCTTCTCTCTACATTCTCTTCATCTTTTTTTTCTGAGAAAACACCTACTTTCTCTTCTCCGATCACTATTCCGGGACCGTAGGAGCACTTCCGGCGTCAAGGGCTTCCAAATAAACCGTTCGGTCTGTGAAGCTGGACTGGTAAGTCCTTCCCCTCGCTCTGTCACTCGTTTTCCTAAACATGCAAACCCAGTTCTGGGTTCGTGCGTTGATCACCATTCTTAAAATGAGTAGTTCTGATAGTGTCGGGTTGTTGTAGTTTGAAATGTCGAGCGTTGACGATAGGAGAACCTGTGGTGGGGAAATTGTATTTCGACCTCTGGGAACGTTCGGTCACGCTCAGAGGTAAGGGAAGCTTATTTGATTTAATTCGTATGTTGTGTTTTGTATGAACGTTCGTTACTTGACTGCATGAGTATAATGCATGATGTTTGACGTGATTGAATTGCATGAATGTTCGTGATTTATGAGTGGGAATGAAATACATGACTTTACATGATATGGATTGTATGAAATATGGAAGTTGATGTTGATATGAACGCATGAAACTATGAGATTGCATAATGAGAAAAGAACTGGAATGTAAATGGACTTGAAAATGAATTCCCCATGACAATATACGTTCGTTACTGAACGGTCATTGACCGTTCGGTTTTCCCTTGTAACATAGTTGAAAGGTCGATTCTTTCATTTGGATAGAACCCTAGTTGAGGACGAGCGTCCTCGCGTTAAAATACTATGCTTGAGCGTTCGACCAAGCACAGTCGTATCTGGGTATCCCTTGATAAACTCCATTTATATCTATGTGAAATAGTAGATTTCGCCGTTCGTAAATGTTACTTCGACAGTCTTTTATTATATTTATCAAAGTCTGTTATTTTAAGGTTATTGGTGCTCGGTCTTATACCAAGCGCTCGTACTGAGTAGTGCTCGGTCTTACACCTAGCGCTCGTACGGATAAGTGCTCGGTCTTACACCTAGCGCTCGCTCTAAGTGGTGCTCGGTCTTATACTGAGCGCTCGTACTCATTCCTTGTAAAATTAGTCTTAATGAAATAGCGTACGTCCAACTTCATAAGAACTTTCTTTTACCACGTTCGGTCATTGACTGGCAGTGGATTTCAGTATGAGAACTATTCTAAATATGCTTCGTTAACGTCTTGAGATGTCTACATTCGATGTATTCGGCCTAGAGCCTTCACACTTAAATTATTCTCGGAGTATTGGTTTGAATTCACGAGAGTCAGTTCATTCAAGTGATTCACATGGTAAATAACGTTCGTCCAATGAAACAGGACATTATTCGGTTATTCCCAAACGTAATCGTAACTCTATCCGTTGTATTCTGATCCGAACGGGCGTCTTCTTGGTCTCGTCCATAGTGTTCGTCCTCGTTCTGAGTGAGGATTGACGTTCGGTCTGATGTCTTTATAAATTTTTGATCAAAGAGGAAATTGAAATGGTTGAAAGGGAAAGATGAAACTAAAATGATTGGTAATGAAAGACAAACTTGAGATGATTGATAATGAATGATGGAGAAAATATGAGATAAATAGAATGTTGTGGCTTTTGAACGAGCGTTCCAAGGAGGAACGACTCAGAATTGAGAATTGAGATTTGTAAAGTATGACTGTGGTTATGCTAGTGCTGGCAGTTCATCCTGATATTTCGTGAGTACTCGTCCTCACGTAGAGGAGGGTAGGTCATGTGTGGAAACGGCAGGAGGTCCCGTCCTTAGGGGTACTTTGGATGAATAGGACTAACCTCGGGTGGTAGCTGATGAGAGTATTCCAGTTACTACATCACCCGGGTGCACGAACGCCTGTAGCTACACAGATTTCATACAGTCCGGACAGTCAGTCTAGTAATAGGCTTTGAATGATATGTTTGATGAAATACACCTTGCTTTGTTGGATTGTTTGAAATGTATGTTGATGCATGAATTAAATTACATAAGCTTACCCTGCGTTTCCTGTCGTGTCTGGTTTTGTACGTCCGTCCTTGTCATTGCAATGATCATCCGTGTGGATGTGAGCAGAAAGAGTCGAGCTGCTGGATAAGGCGCTGAAAGAAGAAAATTTGGAAGAAATTGAAGTCAAGACCGGAGAGTAGGACGTTCGGGCAATAGTCTAGTTATAGTAAGGTGGACGTCTGCTCACCTTTCCTGTTGTTTAAGTATGAATGATCGGTATTGTTATTTTGTAAACCGGTCGCATAGTTTGGGTAGTGAAGTACGGCTTTAATTTGTAACTCTTTCTGTAAGGCCGTTCGGCCATGAGCGTACGCTCGTCTCTAGTGTAAGACTGATCCTTGATTATTATTAATGTGATTATTCTAATATATAGTTTATTGCTGTATTTTTGGGATGTTACACAATGCCTGAGTACGACCGAACGTAAACTCATTATTTATGACAAAACCGAACACCATTACAAAAATTTTATACCAGTACATGACTGAACGCTAGTACTAAATAAAATACTAATACGAAACCGAGCGCTATAATCTAAGAAGAACGTCTACAGTATAGTCCAAACACCTATAACTTAAACTTAACGCATTTAAGCTTAATACAAGTATGAGATCATCACTAGTATAAGAACGAGCGCTATTGAGAGACCACACAATCCAATAAGATCGATTTCTAACACTAACATAAATGCTAGTATAAGTCCGAGCGCTAACACTAGCATAACTGCTAGGACAAGACCGAGTGCTAATAAGAACGAGCACTAGTACGACACCAAACACTACAAAGAACGAGCGCTAGTACAAAACTTAGCACTACCAACTAAGACCGAAAGGTCATGAACAGTAAGACTAAAGAGACCGAACACAGTTTAAAATCAAAAGCTATTACTAAGCCGAGTGCTATATTCAATTGAATATTAACACAATACCGATCGGTCATTAACTGAGAATCCACAATAGCATAACTCAGTTAAGACCGAGCACCAGAGAAAACCGAGCAGTCAATGAAAAACCCTCATCGAACAACATAATTTTGCAGAATGTTTGTAGAATTATAATCGACACTAATTCTTACCAATCATTCAATTTTTACACACAATGCATAATGATCAAACAATATTTTCATACATCAAAACCAAGTAATTAAATTAGTTAGCTTCCCTTACCTCTTAACTAGACAGAAAACTCACAGTGCAGAAACTTGCTCTCCGCCAAAAATCTTAGAAACCTAAGGTTCACCGATTTGTGAAAATAGACAACCACAAGACCATAAATATTATCAGAATTGTAAGAGAAGAAGATGATAAACACATGCAACCAGAAACTTGACTTGCATGTGCCAGAAAACAGAATTTCTAAGAAGAAGAAGAACTTACCAGTTCAAACAACCACTTGATCGGTTCGAAAGAAAACCCTTAATACTAGTAAGACTCAAGTACCACCTGATTGATGATCAGATGAAGAGAAAGTGTGAAGTTCTAGAGAGAGAGAGTTTAGAGAGAAAGAGGAAAAAAAAAGATTTCAGAAAGTTGGAGAAGAGATAGTGCATGCAGAAAGTGGAAAGTGATTTGAAATTTTCATTTAAATACTACCCTCAAAATCGAACGGTCCACTCTCTTACTGACACCTGTCTTCCACTAACCTACTTAAATTTTCTCACACTACTCACAAACATATAATTTAGAAGATATTCAGTATATTTTCAAAATGTTTTTTCATTTAAATAATAAACATTTATTTAAAATCTCTTGTCATCCTTATTAAGCTTAAAAGCTATGACTTTTCCATTTTGCCGTAAAAATTCTTCTCATCCTCAAATTTTCAAAGTTGTTTAGAAAGTTGTAAAAGTGTGGATTTGTTGAGTAAACTTATTCCGTTATCTTTCTTGTCAACCCACATCCTTTCCCTCATAAAAA